>VNJR01004543.1:0-20589 GCA_008042585.1 Drosophila punjabiensis | reverse complement strand
CCTTGATCGGACACTTCGCCTCTTCTTCTGCAGCCGTGCGCTTCTTCGCAACTACCACCACCGCTATTTCGTCAGCAAAGCCAACCATAATGATGTCTCCTTGGCATCGGAAGTCGCAGACACGACAAGCACCATCTCACTGAAGTAGCTTCTCGCAATCTCCAGAAGGTACCCTGGGATATTCAGGGCAGCGAGGGACTCCAGCGTCCGGTTCCATTCGACAGTGCTAAAGGCGTTCCTTATGTCCAGCGTTACCACTAGGCAGTAGTTTTTGGAGCCGCCTTTCCATCTGCTATCTCCTTCACCGTCTCGATAGCGTCCAGCGTTGACTTCCCCTTTCTAAGGCCAAACTGGCTATTAGAGAGGCCCCCGGCCCTCTCGATGGCGGCACTTAGTCTTGCTACTATTACCTTCTCGAACATCTTGCCAATGGTTTCAGTAAGGCAGATAGGCCTATAGGTGGATGGCCACCCAGGCGGTTTGCCAGCAGCAAATGCTTTTGCCTCTTCCATCTCTCCGGAATGGTACCCGCTAGGAGGGTCTTGGTGTACGTGATGGCAATTTCCTTTGGGTGCAGCGCGATGGACAGCTTCAGGGCCCTGTTTGGTACTGCGTCCGGCCCAGGCGCCTTCTTGGGGCGTACACTTCTTCCCGTCTGGATGAACTCGTCTTTAGAGACCTCACAGTCGTCGTCGGGATGGCGCACCGCGCTAGGCTGCGTGGTCACCGGGGCTTCTCTCAGAAGCGACGCCTGTGCTATGGGGTCCAGGGCTTCCGGGTCCGTTGGAGCCGTACTGCCTGACTTCAGCCCTTTGACCACATTCTGTAGGCACCGCCCCAGGGGTCGTTTTCCACCTCGTCGCAGAGCCGCAGATAACAGTTCCTCTTTGCCCTTCTTATGCCCGTTTTGAGAGCCTTCCTCGCCGATTGGTAGGCTTCACTGCACTCGACAACTCAAGAAGAGCAGCGTGATGCCAGATACTTCTACTCCTCCCAAAGCCAGCTTGCGAGGCCTCCTCGTACCGACCCATCTGCTTACTAGACACAATCGGGAAAGGCTTCGGGAAAGTGATTGTCTCGAGACTAGAGGCAGCTGTAGAGCGCGCAGGCGGACTCTCGCCAAACCAGTTTGGCTTGCGGAAAGGAAAGTCGACTCTGGACGCTATCGAGATGGTCACCAACCTGGGCGCCAATGCCATCGCATGCGCAAGATGGAAGAACGGCGCCTAGGAATACTGCCTATTGGTGACACTGGACATCCGAAACGCGACTGGAGTCGGATTCTGGAGGCCCTGGAAGTCTTCAACATTCCCGGATACTTGCTGAAGATTGTCCGGAGCTATTTTAGCGGAGGACCCTAATCCTGGACACCTCCTTGGGTTCCAGAGCGAACGAGGTATTAGCCGGAGTCCCGCAGGGCTCCATCCTGTGGCCAATGTTCTGGAACACAATGAACAATAGGGTCCTGAAACTTCCACTGCCACCGAACACCACCATTGTCGGCTTCGCCGATGATGTTGCGCTGGTAGTGGTAGCTAAGGAGCTGGCCGCAGCCGGAACAACGGCTCACAGTGTGATTCGAGCCGTCGAATTCTTGCTTGCCGTCGCCGGCTGGAGCAGGAAGCGCGTGGGGACAGCGGAGACCCGGGTGGGCGGTCTACCCATCACCTCGCAACGAGCGATTTGGTATCTGGGAGTCATTCTGGACACCCGACTCTCGTATAGAGAACACCTCGAGTACCTACACGAGAAGGCCAGCAAAACAGCCCGAGCACTGTCGAGAATTCTGCTCAACACCCGAGGCCCGAAACAGTGGCCACTAGCGTGTTCACGTCCCAGCTACTCTACGCAGCCCCCATATGGGCGGATGCATGAAAAGCCAGGAGCTACATGCACGGTGTAATAGCCAGGGTAGCGTGCGCTGTTAGGACCGTATCTGACGTTGCGGCCCTAGTCATCGCGGGGAGCTGGCGCGGGAAGCCTTCTTTGGCCAGACCATCGGAACCGCGAGGCGAGAGGCTAGGCGTAGCTTCAGACCAAAGAGCATCTCCAGGTGGCAAGCAAAGTGGGAAAGCTCAGCCAAAGGACGATGAACTCACCACCTTATCCCGGATATCAGCAGAAACGAAAGCACGGCGAGGTAAATTTCTGACACAGGCGCTCATGGGACATGGCTGCTTCCGTAACTATCTTAAGCGCTTTTGCCACGACGAGGATAACAACTGCCCAGAATGCGGCGCCGTTGTGGAGAAGAACGTGCACCATGTTCTCTTCGAGTGTCATCGCTTCCATCACGACCGTTTAGAGCTAGAAGCAACCGTGGGGACGAGTGTCACGGCCGACAACCTGGTTCCCACCATGCTGACCAACGGACCCTGGAGACGGAGACAAACCAAGTGTATCCAATCGACATCAAAATACCCTTTTTAGAATATGTTGGAATATTTATAAGTATTTAAGATTATATTTATGTATTTGTACATTTTAAATCGTATGGTATATGGGCAATTGAAAATTTGCTTTAGGCAAATTTGAACTATTCATGTTTAATTTTCTGCTTTATGTGGTTTAAATTATAAGGCATTTAAATGGTCATTTATACCCTGACTCGCAACAGAATTTTCGGTCTTCGCATTTGTAGTTGGCAAAAAACTTATTAAATAAAGCTCCGTAAAAGTTATATATCATAATAAGGTTAGTAAAAGTAATTTGTTTTCAATTAATAAATTGTTTTTCAGAATTGCAGAGATTATTAACTTTAAGTTGGTATTGGTTGTTTATGTTTGAGATGAGCCACAGCTGTTTAATAAACTTTTATTGGACGGAAGAAGGTGGACGTATCTCTGTGGGAATCGGAGTTTCCCATATGCCGAAAATCCAAACTGTTTTACACGGATTGACTGTATCGGAAGTAGAGCTGGAAATCAATCGATTTTAAGTGAATCGATTTTTTCTAATAAATTAGAAAAGTAAATCGATTCAAAACGAAAATACTTTCCATAAAAAATGTGTGTTTTATGGGTCTAAAAAAGTTTTTTATGCATATTTATCGAAGATTTTCTTAGTATTTTATTATTATTGTCCTTCACATTTTATCTAAGTTTAAAATTTGGGAAATTAAACATTTAATATAATGTATATATTTTTTTTCCAATTACCCGATATTTCAATAAAAATTTGCCTTAGAGAGAACCAACTTTGGTTGTTGTGAGTACATAACTTTAGAGATCATGTAACAACAAAAGTATGGAATCACAAATAGCAGTAAGAACTCGGTTGTAAGATATATTAAGAAAATTTCGTATCCATGATATTTATACCCTTGCCGGGTATTATAATTTCAGTCAGAAGTTTTAAACGCAGTGAAGGAGGCATTTCCGACCCCATAAAGTATATATATTCTCGATCAGCATCAACAGCCGAGTCGATCTAGCCATGTCCGTCTGTCTGTCTGCCTGTCTGTCCGTCTGTCTGTCTGTCCGTTTCTACGCAAACTAGTCTCTCAGTTTTGAAGGTATCTGATAGAAACTTTGTAGATAGGTTTCTATATACTCTCACTCGTATATATGTCGGAACGAGCCAGATCGGTCAACTATATCATACAGCTGAAATACAAACGATTCGTAAATTTGTAGAAAAAAAATTATAACTTCGCTGTTTTTTAACATATCTTGATCAACTCTCGGTTATAAGCTTTATACATTG
The DNA here is from genome assembly GCA_008042585.1 of Drosophila punjabiensis. Taxonomy (NCBI): domain Eukaryota; kingdom Metazoa; phylum Arthropoda; class Insecta; order Diptera; family Drosophilidae; genus Drosophila; species Drosophila punjabiensis. The sequence continues at coordinate 16,884 of VNJR01004543.1, read as the reverse complement.
ATACAGATTTTTGGATTTAATTTTATAAAAAACGGTCTACTATATCATAAAGCTGCCATAGGAACGGTTTGGGAAATTTTAAGAAAAAAAATTAGAACTTTGTCAGTTTTCAACATAAATTTTTCTTCTTTGGGATACAAGCATTTCAAATTATTTAAGAATTTTGTTGTGAATTTCATGAATCGAACGACTATATCATATAGCTGCCTTACAAACGATCGGTAAATGTGGATGTAAATTACATTTTACTTTATATGTAAAAATTTAAAAAAATTTAAAATTAAAATGAATATAAAAGAAATTTATTTTATAGGGTTAAATTATAATTAATGCAATTGAAATCTGCAAGGGTATACAAACTTCGGCGTGCCGAAGTTAGCTTCCTTTCTTGTTTTTTATAAAATATATGATGGTAATACATATTTAAAATATCATTTGAGATAAGGATATATTAGATCATTTTTGATTTTTTTTTTTTGCTGAACAAAAATTGTTTCCCCTTACAATAATAAATTAGGCTTTGCAAATAGAAATATCTTAAATATAAAATATATAAATTTAATTTATTATGCTACTACGACTACTACTCTTTGCATTTTTTTATTTCCTTCACAATCCTATCCTATTAGGGTTTTCTGCGAATCAGGCCTAACAGAGCTATGTTGTTAGCAGTATCGATGTGTCCGGATGTAAAAGAGAGACGCATATATGGTCCTGCACGGGAACTGTGTTACAGATGTGCTCCACTGTTGGCGGAATATAAAAGAAGTTGGAATTGGAAAAGGATCACTCTTGATAAAGTTAAAGCCCGAAAATGTTTCAGACGAGAAAGCGCCCCAAACGCGACGACATATTTTAAATCATATCGAATATACAGACTTTAAAATTTTAGAAACACCTGTTGTCTTGCATGTTGATCAGTCAACCAGATCCTAAAGTCACAAAATACTCATTTGATGGTGGACGCCAGACGCTTCCAAGCATGCATCAAAACAGCACACATGCCACTTGGAAGGAAGCGATGGTAGTCTTCATACCAAAACCAGGAAGAAGGGGACACATCCATCCAAGGATTAAAGGGTGATTAGTCTTACCTTATTTCTAATGAAAACACTGGAACGGATACTTGATATCCATATAAGAGAAAGAACGTAGAAAAACCTTTTCAACGCGTAACACGTTTACAGAAAAGGCCAATCCACTGAAACAGCACTACATGAGGTGGTGCGATACATAGAAAAGGTTCCACTTTTCAAAAACTACGCAGAAGGAGCCTTTAATAACGTAAACGCGGATTCCATCCTGAGCTCCATCAACGGAATAGGAGTAGAAGGAGGCATCAAAACGTTGATCGGCGCAATGCTGACGAGCAGAAGGATAACAGCCGAACTAAGTGGCACTCATCACACAAGATTTGTGAAGAGGGGTACACCTCAGGGGGTCCTGCCTTCAATGTTTTGTCTGATAAACATGGATGACATACTAAGAACACTAAACAGCGAAGGAGTAAAAGTGGTGGCATACGTAGATGACGTAGTCCTACTTGCTTTAGGACCATTCCCCGACGTCATCAGCGAACTAATGACAAGTGCACTCACTAAACTCAATGCATGGGCAAAAGCCTGTGGATTGGGCATAAACCCAAGTAAAACGGAACTAATGCTTTTCACTAGGAAAACAAAAATACCCAGCTTCACTAAACCAAAGTTAGATAGCATAGAACTTGAGATATCACAGCAGGCAAAGTATCTGGGAGTAATACTGGATGCGAAACTTTCATGGAAACAGAACATTAACCAAAGAGTCAAGAAAGCAAGCATAGCATTCTGTTACTGTAAGAAGATGTTCGGAAAGAACTTGGGCATTCACCCCAGGATAATAATATGGCATTACACGGCTGTTGTAAGACCCATACTCACATACGGAGCACTAGTATGGTGGCTAGCTAACTAGGGCATACAACATCCAGAAACTCACAAGGATACAGCATGCGCAGGAGCCACGGGAGCACTGAGATCATGCCCCGCAGCGGCGATAATGGCATCCTGAACATAATACCGATAGAGGATTTCATCAGGAACACTGCAGCACAAAGTGCGGTACAACTAAAGGCTAGTCAAAGCTGGAAGACTACCACACCGGACACTGCAGGATTCTGAACGAGATAAACTGTCGGACGACAGGAGACACAGACAACATGACAACCGAACTGCGATTCGGTAACAAATACACTACTATATACCCTACAAGGGAAGACTGGAAGAGAGAGAGGGTAACCGAACCGGATGAAGTACCACTCTACACCGACGGCTCAAAGATGAGCGGCGGAGTAGGGGCCGAGAGCTGGAAGGTGGAAGAATATTTCCACCTCCCAGAGTCAGCGAAAGTTTTCCAGGCGGAGGTTCTCGCGATATTGAAAGCTGCCAAACTTTCCCTTGCTCGAGACCTCCGGAATACCAAGGTGAGGATATAGTCAGATAGCCAAGCGGCGATCAAATCCTTCGCAAAAGCACGGACTACATCAAACCTAGTGGCCGAATGCAAAGGGGCACTAAACAGACTTGCAGAAGACAACAGGGTACAAAAAGCCTGGGTACCCGTACATAATGACGTAGCCGGAAACAAGAAAGACGACGAGCTTGCCAGGAAAGGGTCAGAAGAAAACTCAATAACAACAGATATTCAGATCTCACTGAACTCGGTCCAGACGGAAATTATTGACCATTTCAAATAAATAGCCAGCAAGGAATGGTCGACGAAGGCAGAGCACAGAAGATCGAAACTATGCTAGCCAGAATTCAATAGGAAACGAACTACAGAGCTGATCTCCAAGAGCCAAAAGAACACCATGGGGGTAACGGCAACCATCAACGGCCACTGGCCAATAGGCACGCAAGCCTGTATGATGGGTCTACCCTACAATACCCAATGCGGAGGCTGCAAGGAGCCAAGCGAGCAAGAGGCACCAGAGCATCTGCTGTGCCACTGCCCACTGCCCACTGACACTTTGGAGCACACCAACTCGAGTCACTAGAGGAAGTTGGAAGGCAGCCAGTAGCTGCCATCCTAGCTTAGCTGATTGACACGGGCTGGTAGTGAGGGAGGCGCTGAAAACAGTAAAACGAGGGTGTGGATCAAAACGGAGTTCAGATCTAATTGGAGGCGGCCAGGGCGGCTTCACCATTTTTACCTACCTACCATGCCTGTAAGAGTAATTAAATTAAATTATTCTGACAGCAATATCACAGCCTTTTTGCTATGTTGCCTGCAACATTTAGTTCGTTCGCATCACTTTCCTGGCACCTAGAGGAAGGCCAACGTCGTCCTGGACTCGTACCGTCTAATTAGCCTATTTCTAGCATAAGAGAAAATTTTTCAGAGGTGCATCGTAAGAAGGATTTTGGAAACGAAGCTCCAGTTAAGTTTCAGGCTTGGGCATGGTACGCTAGAGAAACTTCACCGGGCCGATAACTTAATTCTAGATGGTTTCACGGAAAAGGGTTTTCGAGGCCTACTTGAATATCCAGCAAAGTATCGACAGGGTATGGCATGCAGGTTCCCTGCATAAGCTTAAAGCCATACAGAACCCACAGCTATATTTGTTGCTGTAGTTGTTAAAAGCTTCCTGCTTGATCTCTCTTTCAAAGTTCCCACGATGGTGTCTCTTATTAAGCGGAAATAGTCAGGTGTATCTCAGGGTAGTTTTTTGGGGCCTACTCTTTACAGTCTGTATACGCATGACATGCCCTCTGTTGTTGATATGCCGTTTTTGAACTCCAATAACTTGCTCATTGGAACGTTTGCAACAGATGACACTGCTGTTTTGGCCAGGGACAAGTGCTGCTCTAGATATATCTAAAATTTGAAAACTCGTCACGCCGTTGGAACATATCAAATAGTCCAGACAAATGTATGTCAGTCAACCTCCTCTCTGGGGTATTCCTAAATGGCGAGCTTCTCGACCAGACCCTGGCCCACAAATACCTTGGAGACACTGGCGCCAATCTGGAGACACGGCCTTTAAGTGTATGGTATCGCTGCAAAGACAAGCGTTCAAAAAATTCGTTAGGTAGAGTCACAAAACTCTGCGAAAGATTTTTAAATTCGATATGCTTATATTGAGAGGGAGCCCAAAGTCCCAATGATAGGTGAATTTATAAAAAATCAGGCGACAGCGAAATTAAATAAGTTTAATGGACACCCTAACTGGTTGGCAATAAGGTTATTGGAGAGAAGAACTTCGAGATTGAAGAAACCCTTAGGAATCGTTTAATATTTTGTTACATTGTTGCAGTAGAGGTGCAGAAAACATCGATGAAAACTTCGATACCTCGATGTTGTGGAACAATGAAAAACATCGATGTTTATTTTTGAGCATCGATGTTTTGGTGCCTTCACTTTTCAAAGAAGAAGAAGAACTAAAAGAGTGTAAAGGTTTGTAATTTGTCACCTTTGTTTTATTACATTAATTATAATGTTTTATTAATTTATTTGCAATTATAGGGCATGCGATTGTGGTATAGGCGAGGAACTATATTTTTTTTAAGATGTATAAGCTCCTAAACCGTAAGTACTTGAGAAAAATAACTTCGCAGTGTATCAATGCTCAACTGCAAGCACATACACAGATACATATGATATATTTTAAATTTTGGAAATTAAAGGTGCAACAAAGGAAAAATAAGCTCCGGGTCCCAAACGGAACGGAATTATCCAATGTGTCAGCATTTTAAAAGAATATTAGGACCTGTCTCAAGGCAGACGTCGTTTATATTTGTTCTCTATTAATAAAAATTATGAAATCTTAAAAAAAATATGAATAGATATAATATTTAAGATCGCTAACATTTATGTTTTACGTTTGATCTCATGAATTTGTTTTTTTGTTTGAGTAATGATAAATTTGAATATATTTTTCGTTTTTTATTTTTAGTACAAGTTATTTTGTGAATTTTAATTTATACTTACATTTCTAAAATTTGTATAGAAACATCGTCGATGTATCGACGATACATCGAAAAAAAAATCGATGTATTTTGAAAAACATCGATGTGTCCATGGCGCGGATACCGATAGGCGGTATAGCCTAAAAAAGAACGGGGGCTGGTTGCGGGCTGCCAACAGGGGCCAATTCGAAAATATGTTCCGAAAGCTTCGTTCATCCGATTAGAGAGAACAGGCGAGAATAACAGAATTCGAATCGAATGTTCTCCACCTGCTTTTACTGCGTTGTTTCGAAGATAGAGAAGTTCTAACGCGAAGACGAGCTCCAATAACAACCAGGACTCTCAAAAGTAACCGACTGTTCGAAGTTTCGAAGTCGATTTGTGCAGTGTATAGTGTTTTAGAACGTCCAGTCCACGTAAAAAGGGCTAGATGTTCGAAAATTTTTCTGTTACGCGTGTCAGTGGGTAGGGTTCAGAGTTTGAGCTAGCCAAGACATGGCCCAAGCTAGGGATGTAAATTTAACTAGTAACATTGATGTCGATGTCCATCGATGCTTCCAAAATGAAACATCGATGTTGGGTTGCCGCATCGGATCATAGCTTCGATGCATCGATGTATGGTCCATGTTTTTTTTTACAAAATTTGTTCGTTTATTAAAACATATATTTCTTAATTTGGTTTTGCAAAAGATTTTTTATTTTAAAATAAAAATAGTAATAACAAACACGAATGCTTTAATAGCAGTCATGTGTTTAAAAACTTTTTAACTTAAAAATGAATTAGAAAAATAACAACAAAAACGTATGCTTTCATAGCAGTCTTACAAATTTCAATTATTTTTAACTTAACAAATGTTTAAGAATATAACATAAAAAACGTATGCTTTCATAGGACTTAAATAATATATGAAAAAATATTTAAAAAATAGTATTTTTGTCAATACTTTGAAGAAATAGTATGCGGCTTAGTCGGTCTGGTGTTAACCTATTTCGTTTTTGTGTCGGCACATTTGCAGTCGCTCCCAGCAAAAGCTCGTCTTTGTTGTTATTCTGAAAAAAATGCTTTTGTAGCAACAATCAAAACAAAGTACAAGAAGGCCATTAACCGGAAGGCTTTTAACTCAATTTTAATAAATTTACTTACTTCGGCATTGCAAACAAAGTTCAGGGCGACGAAATAAGCGGCAAGTGACGACGGATTTTCAATTTATTGTGAATTTCAACAGCCGATGGTTTGCAAAACTTTGATGTATCGCTTAACATCAATATGAACAAAAACATCGGAAAACATCGGGAAAAATCGACAAAAAACATCGATTCTCGATGTATCGATGTTTTTTTATATCACTAGCCCAAGCCGTTGGGTGCACGCGCAAGACCAGCTGTTGGCATAACATTGTTTTAGCAAATATACAACAAAATAAAAAACATTTTATTTGTGTGACCATTTTGTCAATGAGCTGGCTATTATAACTTTCAATTACAATTTTGCTCATTAAAGCAGTATATTGTAATTGGTCCAAATCAAAAGTCGAGTATATTATATGTAAATCTCTCGATTTTCGCGGTCAATCCATTCCCTATAGCACTGTCAAATCTTTAATGAAATCTCTAATTATTGCGGTAGTGTCATAATAGTATTAGAATCGCTGTTTTACTGTCTCCATACCGAGCTTAATTGGTATACACCCAAAGTAGAAATGGTGTAAATAGGTTATTATCTTCAGGTCCGGATGGTATAAATTATCGATAGATTCTCAACCTCAATAATTAGCGATGACCAACTTTTAGCAACTGCGCGTGGGTTGTGAACGCAAAGTAATATAGACCAAAAAATAAAAAAATGGATTCTTTGTTTGTTGAAGACAAAACTGGTCGTAGGGAATCCACTTTGCCAGCAGTTGTTTACAGAAGAGATCGATTTCTGCTTCATGAAAAGAACAATGGAACTAAAGATAATGACCATGTTGAGGACGAAGTAAAACTCTTCGGTCTCAAGTTAGACCGCAAGAAAGTCGACATAGCTGTGAGTTCTTCATTACTTAGCTCCAGAAAATTGACAACCGAAATATCTGAGCACCTGGATAATGTGGCCGAAAAGGTATCAGATGCTATGGGAAGCTTCCTCATCGAACATCAACCGAAGCGAAAGCGGGTAACGGAGCTTGGTAACAGTAGAGTTCTAAACTTGAGCATGCACCAGGATAATGTGGAAAAGAATATGCAAAGGTTAAGACGGACCTTGGATCCGGGTCTGGATCAACGCAGTGCACTGCCTTCAGTAAGCAAAAGGTTGCAACCAGTTTTAAACAAAGTAAGTGGATCACAGTTAGCCAGATATGAAATGCATTAATTTGTGCAGAGCTATGATGACATTTTCGACATCAGAAGTTGCCCAAAATGGTAAAACGTGCATAGCTTAGGCCGTTAGAGGTATCTCTTTAAAAATGAAAAAAAATAAGACTGCAGCCAATTCTGTTTCGTCCGCTGTAATCTTTGCTGCTGCATAAGAGAAATTTGCAGTAGCAGTAAGGCCAGCGGGATACTACAAGCCATGCAGCTGGACTGGACTCCGTCGTGAAATCTAAGACAGACTCCTTAGACTCTGGCTTACAAACAATTTCTTTAATGAAACAATAAAGCTGAAGCAAGTTGTGCTTGGGCCTAAGCTAGGTGCTTCATTTGATGACGTCTTTAGTAATCTGATATGATGCTGCCCGTTAGTTCAAGATTTTTATTTGTGAGTTTAATCATCTTAATAATTTGAAACGCCTTTTTAATATTCCAGTTGGAACGCAAAAAAAACTTGGGAGCCGGCTGGTTTAATCTGCCGGCCACAGAAATCAACGAGGAAATTGGCAACGAGCTTAAAATCATTCAGATGCGATCGGTTTTGAATCCAAAACAATTTTATAAAAAAAATGATTTAAAAATTCTCCCAAAATACTTTCAAATCGGAGTCGTAGAGCATTCAGCTTTGGATAATTACAAGGAAAAAAACACGAAAAATACCAAAAAGTCGCTAGTTGACGATTTGCTCCAAGACGAGGCCTTCCAGAAGTTTAATAAGCGAAGATATACCAAGTCACTTGAACGCAGTGCCAAATATACTCACCGAAAATACATAAACAAAATGAAGAAAAAATAAATCTGTGTTAAATGGTTTAAATGGTTTTAAGTTTTTATATAGTTTTTATTAATTACTTTCTTAATTGCTTGTTTTTAGTAATGCATAACAAAAATACTGAAAATTACAGATCTTATTATTAACAAATAAATTGATTTAAATCAAAAATACTTTCATACAAAGGAAGTTTGCAACGCAGTGAACGAGTCGTTTTCGACCCTATAATGTATATATTCTTGGTCGGCGTCAACAGCCGAGTCGATCTAGCCATGTCCGTCTGTCTGTCTGTCCGTTTCTACGCTAACTAGTCCCTCAGTTTTGAAGAAATCTGAATGAAGCTTTGTAGATAGTTTTCTTTACACTCTCACTCGTATATAAGTCTGAGCGAGTCGGATCGTACAACTATATCATATAGCTGCCACAGAAACGATTCGTAAGTTTGTAGAAAAGAAATATATATTGATCTCTCAGTTATGAGATTTATATATTATTTAAAATTTTGGATTTAATTTGACAAAAATCGGACTACTATATAATATAGCTGCCATAGGAAAAATTAGAACTTTGTCAGTTTTCAACATAACTTCTTCTACTTTAAGATACAAGCATTCATTCATCAAATTCGACTATATCATATAGCTGCCATACAAACGATCGGTAAATGTGGAGGTAAATTACATATTACTTTACATGTAAAACTGTAAAAATAAAAATGAATTGAAAGTAATTCATTTTAAAACAAGAAAGGGAGCTAAATTCGGCACGCCGAAGTTTGTATACCCTTGCAGACTCCAAATGTATCACTTATAAGCTAATATAAAATAAATTAGTCTCATATTAATAATTTTAAATTTTTACATGTAAAGTAAAACTTAATTTTTCTCCACATTTACCAATCGTTTGTGTGGCAGCTATATGATATAGTCGTCCGATCTGGCCCGTTCCGTTTTATGTACGAGTGAGAGTATATAGAAGACTATCTGCAAAGTTTCATTCAGATAACTTCAAAACTGAGGAACTAGTTTGCGTATAATCGGACAGACGGACATGGCTAGATCGATTCGGCTGTTGATGCTGATCAAGAATATATATACTTTTTTTTTCTCAAGTGGCCCATCGACACTGAAATTTCTAAAAAGTTTTTTAGAAATAAAAACCGAAAAAAACTTTGGTGGCAAGAAATTATTTTATTTGGCAAGACGATAAACAAAAAGACGTGCGCTCGATCTGATTTCAATTTTTCGACAATTTCTTCTATTTCACACAAGAGACCCTCATGCCTAGCTTGACGACGGTTGGCGAAGGCGGGACGACTTCGCAACGAGCGAGAGAGAGCTTTATTGTGCTCCCGCCTTCGCCCTAAACTAAACTTACACTAGACTTCATAACATCAAAACAAAATTCAAAATTAAACTCAAATGAGCCAACACCGGCCCCGTTGAAAGCCTGCACGGCTTTAAACCACTGGTAGTGGCGCCACCTTATGGACCGCTCTCCAAAAAACGGCTCCATCGGTCCTTCTAATGTCGACAACCCTGACCATGCCGTCCTCTCCTGCGTGGGTCGTTACGATCCTTCCCAGGAGCCACTGTTGAAGCGGATGGTTGTCTTCTGCGACGACGACGAGCTGTCCCTCCTTGACGTTCTCCTCCTGTAGGTGCCACTTGCCCCGAATTTGTAGGCCCAGGACATACTCCCGGGACCATCGCCGCCAGAACATTTGCCTGACTGACGAGACAAGCCGCCATCGCCGCAAGCAACTGAGACCCGCCTGGTCCGGGGTCCGGAGTGCTGGAGCTGCGAGGAGCGGCCCGCCTGTCAGCAGGTGCCCGGGAGTTAGCGCCTCTCCGTCGCTTGGGTCTTGGCTCATTGCTCCGAGAGGCCGCGAGTTCATCACTGCCTCGATCCCGACGAGCACTGTCCCCAGCTCTTCCACGTTGAGGAGCGCGCTGCCCACCGCTCGTAGGAGTAGGTGCTTGGCAGTTTTGACACCTGCCTCCCATAGCCCGCCCATGTGCGGAGCCCGAGGCGGTGCCTGCGTCTGCCTGCTCCTCGATCTTGTCGCGAAGAGCCAGGAAGTGGCGACTTGCTCCGACGAAGTTCGTCGCGTTGTCGCAATGTATTGTTTGGGGACATCCTCGGCGACCAATAAACCTTTGAAGAGCCAATAAAAAGGAGTCAGTGCTTAGATCTGAAACAATTTCTAAGTGAACCGCTTTGGACGCAAAGCAAACAAACAGGGCAATGTACGACTTGTACGGAGGCCTTCCTCTTATTTTTAATGTCGTATAGACAGGGCCACAAAAATCAACGCCACATATCGCAAATGGGCGGAGAGCACGGAGTCTATCTGCGGTTAAATTTCCCAATTTTAGTCATCAGTCGAGGCTTGCATTTAAGGCAGCGCACACATGATCGAACTGTCTGACTGCAGAGTTCCTGAGCGTTTACGGTCCAGCATCGTAGGATGCTCACTAGTGCTCGTGGACCGACATGAAAATTTGAATGGTGCAGATGCCGGACGTAGCTCTGTATAAATTGGGAGCGTTTCGTCAACAGCAAGGGAAACTTGGCATCATACGATATAGGAGCGTTAGCTAGTCGCCCCCCAACTCGCAACAACGAAAATTTGCACCAAGTGCCCGTATCTTCATGAATGAAAGGGTTCAAACGCTGAAGACTTGGGCCGACCTTGGCGCCTTTATGAATTTTTTCAATTTCTATGTGATACTCGTGTTTTTGTACTATTTCAACGATTTTCTGAAAAACTTCAATGTATTCAGTCGGAGACAGAGTTTTTTCGAAAACTATACTCTTGTTTTTGCATTTTCTTATGAAGCGGAACATATAAGCGAACACCCTAAGCAGTTTGAGGTGTGACGAAAATCCCTCGATGACATCCAGCAAACCTGAAGTTTGCACAGCAGCGGTCAGTCCGACCGCTGTCTTCCTCGTTTCCTGACGCAAGACTTCCTCATCCAGGTCTAAGTGCGGATTTTTGGGCCAGTTCTCTTCTTCATCCTTCAGAAACGGTGGTCCTGTGAACCAGATAGACTGCCCAATTTCGTGGACGTCACAACCTCTTGAGAAAATATCTGCTGGGTTCTGCTTTGTTGGTATATGCCGCCATGTAGCTTCTCCTGACCATTCTTGAATCTCCGCTACCCTGTTCGAAACAAAAGTCGACAACGAAGATGGATGAGATCGAATCCAATGAAGAGTAACTTTAGAATCCGACCAGTACTATTCGTTCGATAGGGATTTTTAATAAGGGTTTGATTCTATGGCAGAGATCTGCGAGAAGGTGAGCGGCACATAACTCAAGCCTAGGGAGCGTTTTGGTCTTGAGCGGCGCTACTTTCGACTTGGAAGTCAACAACGATAATGTGAAACCTTCGGCAGTTTTGCTACGAATATAGACGCAAGCTCCATAAGCTCTCATGGATGCGTCGGCAAAGGCATGTATCTGTACCGGTGACATCGGGTCGGTATGCACAAACCGAGGAATGGATATCTCTTCTAGTTGAGACAGGGTGCTTTTCAGCATATTCCATGCTGTTTCCAAATGCATAGGAATCGACTCATCCCAGTCTAACTTATTAAGCCAGAGTTCCTGCAATAGGATCTTTCCTTTAATTACGATGGGAATTAATAAGCCGAGGGGGTCAAACAGCTTCGATGTTACCGATAAAATGTTCCGTTTTGTCGCTCGGAGACCCATGACAGATGTGTCAATTTTGAACTTAAAGGCATCTTCGCTAGGCAACCACGATATGCCTAACGCCTTCGTTGACTCTGAATCCGAGATAGGTATAGACTTAACTGTGCTCTCTGATGCAGTGACCTCAGGTGAGTTTGAAAACCACTTTGTCAATTCAAATCCTGCTGTTTGAAGAACCTGAGACACTTCAGACTTGATCGTCTTTAGCTCCTCTACGCATGCAGCACCAGTTAATAGGTCATCGACGTAAAAGTCGGATCCAATTACGTCAGCAGCTCTAGGGAATGAAAATTTTGCAGATTCACTCAACCTTTTTAAACACCGAATTGCCAGAAATGAGGCTGGTCCAGTACCATATGTTACGGTGTTGGGCTTATACAATCTCAAGGATTCAGAGGGGTCTCTTCTCTACACTATGTGTTGAAACTGCCTATCCGCTTCATGAACCATAACTTGACGATACATCTTCTTAACATCGGCAGTCAGGGCAATCCTGTGCAGCCGGAAGCGGAGTAGAGTAGAGTACAACTTCTCTTGAATGGTCGGTCCAACCATCAGAATGTCGTTTAATGCCACCTGAGATGACGTCTTGCAGGACGCATTGAAAACGACGCGAAGTTTTGTGGACGTACTCTGGGGCCTTAAAACACATTGATGAAGGATAAGATAATGTGGAGTGGAAGGAATTTTATTGTCTGCAGGCGACATGTGACCTAGGGCGAGATATTCTTCCATGAATTCCAAGTACATAGCTTTCATGTTAGAATCTCGAGACAACCTTCTCTCAAGCGACAAAAACCGCCGTTTTGCAACCTCGAAGGAGTTGCCTAACCCATTGGGATCGGATTTAAACGGCAGCCTTACTTTAAACCGACCTAACGGCAACACCTGAATTGTCTTCCAGTAATGGTCTTCGCATAACTTGTGCTCAGGCGACTTGGAATGCGTTTAACGAATGACCATATAGACATCATTCTAGAAGTATTTCGCCGTATTTTCCAAGAAGAACGAAGTTTCTAGCACCTTCTGTTTCCAAGTTATATCACTCTGAAGTAGGCTAAAAACAGTATTTTTCGCAACTTTGAACGCGTTTTTTGCGAAAACCTGACGTGATAGACGAATTCTGCTCACAGATTCGGATTCATATTTTTATAAGAAAAATGTTCATTCAACCAGAACGCAAATAAAAAGTCGAATTTTGTCGCACTGTGTTATCAATCGATACTAAGGGTTCTTCACTACAACTGAAACTATTCACAGGTTGTTTCGGGACTGCAGATTTGTATCTGCCCGAGACAACCCAACCAAGAAGGGTCTTTTGCAGAGTTGGATAGTCAGGACCTTGTTTAATTTGACCAACAGCTAGCAATTCGAAAAATGATTCGGCTCCTATTAGCATATTAATTTTTTGGGACTTGTAGAAGTAGGGGTCTGCTAATGGTAGGTTCAGGTCAGGATGATACCCGGAGAATGATTTCATGATCCAGAAATCAAAGAAGAACTCACTACCATTTATTCGCGACTTCACCACTGTGTGTACCTTTTCCTTAACTTGAGAATTGGACTCGCCAATACCAAGTAAGTTTATACACGACTCCTCTCTACGGATCTGTAAGCGGTTAGCCAGTTCTTCCGTAATAAAATTAGTTTGGGACCCAGAGTCCAGCAGTGCTCGGGCTAACACGTAGTAACCGCTCTTTGTTCGGACACTTACGATCGACGTAGCCAAAATCACCCTGTCCAATGACGTGGCATGCATAACATGTGACGTGGAAGGCTGATCTTGGTTCAAAGGAGGAGAGATACTCTCTTGGGGTGGTGGCAACGCTAAACTGTTCTCAGGCACTGTATATCTGTGGAGCAGAATATGATGCGATCGGTCGCAAGCTCGACACTTTTTGCCTTTGCATTTCGAAACAGTATAGCCCTTTCGCAGAAAATTTATGCATAAGGAGGCAGACTTAACAAACTCGAACCTTTGCAATACAGAGAGACGACCAAACGGACTGCAATTAGTCAATATATAGCTGCAATGCAATAGCTACAAGTTTGTTGAGGCTTGCTGTTCGAGGCGGAACACGAAAAGGGGCTACGGTTATGCTGCCTGCTCGACACTAATTTGTCTTGCTTCGGCAATCGGACCAAAGCGGCAAGTCTCATAATCGAGCTGTTCCTCCCATTTTTGTTTGGTCACTGGGTCGACTCGATTTAATACCAAATGTATCAACAGTGCGTTTGAAATTTTTGTGTCATCTCCTATCGATAAGAGAGAACCGTAAATCGATGATACAGTATCGATAAAGTTTCTCAAGGAGGATGCGGACTGATGCGATATTTTCGGAAGGCTGAACAATGTTGATATATTATTCATAAAGATTAGGCATTCGTTATCGTAAACCGTTTTTAAGCTGGCCATTGCCTTCTCGTAATTGCTCTCGGTGACTTGGTAAGCTTTAATTGTTTAATTGTAAAGCTTCACCAGAGAGACAGGATATTAAATGGTTAAATTTTTCGCTAACTGGAATGCTGGCGTCTTTATGAACCAGAGTTTCGAAAAGACTGATGAAATTTTTAGCTCCGAATAATTTCCGCTAAATTTTGGCAATGCCAAATTCGGAAGTCGCGCACGAGTTGGGGCCACAGCAGCTGACCCAGTTGTTTCGCTATCGCTGGCTGTTTTCAAGGCAGATAACAACGACATTATTTTAGCCTTGGTAACTATACATAGTTCTTCCAACTCGTCGCCAAATTCACTATCGATGTCTTCTATTTGTTCTTGTAACTGATTTGCCTTATTAATTGAAGCATTTAAGTTTTCGAGTCGACATTTTAATTCTTCCTCCAAAATCGGAATCGATCCCTGTTCTAATCGAACGTTTAATCGGCTGATAGCTTTAACCCGACCTTGGAGCTTGCTTTTCAGTACTTCTAGTACAGATTTATTTTTTGTTTCTGTTGTCATGTTTTTTGTTTTTAATTAAATAATTAATAAATTTATTATTATTATTTATACATATTTTTTTTTTTTTTGAATGTTCAAAATTTATTTCTCAATCAGACGACAAATGAAGATTTTATAAACTTTCGAATCACTTATGAAATTAAACGAAAAATATTAATAATTAATAATTAATTAATAAATTAATATTAAATTATTAAATTGTTGTTCGAATAGTTTATTATTTTCTGATGAGAACGACAACGAAAAATTATTTAAATCGAAAATCAAATCACGCAGTATCAAAATTAATAGTGGGTGCAAATGACGCCAAAAAAGGGTATACCCGCCGAATACAGGGTAGCGCGTCACTTGGCGGTCAGCTAATCTAAGCGCGGCAAACGAAAAGGGCCCAACAACAACAACGTTTGCACCGGTGTACAAGCGAAAGCGAAAATGAAAAAGTTCACCGCTGCAGCTGCTGTATATAAGGCTTACTTGTCTGTAATAGTGTGCGGCTTGGATTAACTTCCCAACTATTATGGCGAGTTTCAACGAGAAGGGGGAGAGGGGGCGACAGTGATTGCAGTAATACAATACAAAAATCAAGTAAATGTTGCGTCCAAAGCGATTCAATATAGATAAATGTGTATGTATTTTAAGAGAATATATATGTAAAATATAATGTAATATAATATAATATATAATAATATAATTTTCATGCAAATTTAGCTTTACTATATTGATACGTATGAGCCAAGAATTGAAAGCGAGGTGCAATTTTTCAGCACAAAACAATAAACAAATATGAAATTGTCTCCAACTCAAGCTTTCAATTTTTTGCACAAATACCTCTTTCTCCTGATTGCGGTATTTATATATATTTCCAACAGCCACTTTCCTTTAGTGAGATCCCTCGGTGGTGGCTGGAGTTCGGCGCAGGAAGAAATTAATTTCGCGACCGACACGAATATTGTTAATAACAAATAGCGCGCCGCGGGCAACAATTGTTTGTTTTATTACAAATACTTTTAAATGCATTTGTATGTGTCACTGTCACTTTTAATTTTGTGTCACTGTCACTTTTAATTTGTTGCCTATTTTATTTAAAATAATTCTTGTCCACTCGGGGGCACCATGAAATTTCTAAATAGTTTTTTAGAAATAAAAACCGAAAAAACTTTGGCGGCAAGAATCTTTATTGTGCTCCAGCCTTCGCCCTAAACTAAACTTACACTAGACTTCATAACATCAAAACAAAATTCAAATTAAACTCAAATGAGCCAACTGACACCAAGCACGTGCCTGTTTGGGTTAGATGTTAGTAGACGCGATGGAAAAAATAGAAAAGAATACGAGGAAAATAACTACTGGCGGTGCCGCCTGGTTGTTTGTTTGCATACGTACTAAGTGGGTTAGGATTAAGGTTTTTAGTCTAGGAAGGCTATCTACGTTAGATGTTATTGTGTACAAATCGTTTTAATTTGCACATAAGACTCTAAAGGGTTCATGCAATTCAAACGAAGTTCTACAATGGTGCAAGACTAATGACAAATAGGATCTAGTGTATCTACTCGGAACATGAAAATTTAGCTGACCTAACAAGTCAGCACTTTCCACGTCACCGCGAATAAGATTGAAAATAAAGGTAATGCCTAACATCGTTCTACGATTGGCTAAGGAAGGTAAGTTTATTAGAAGGAGTCTACTAGAATAAGACGGTAATCTACGGTCTGCATCCCAGTTTAAACCGCGTAGAGCGAAAAGTAAAAAATTCTTTTGAACAGATTTTATGCGATTACTGTGGACTCCATACTGAGGATTCCATACGCAAGATCCATATTCTAATATAGGACGAACTAACGAGGTATATAATGTTTAGTGTTTTCGACTACCGTTTTATAAATCCAAGCACACCCCTGGCTTTATTCACCATGCACGAAATGTGTTCAATGAAGTCGAGTTTGGGGTCTAGGCGAACTCCCAAATCATCAACTATATGAATTCTTTCTAAAGAGCAGCAGTTCAGCGTATAAGTCGCAAGCTTAGGAACGACACGAGAGAATGTCATTAGCTTGCATTTAGAGCCGTTTAAGTTTAATAAGTTTAGCCGGCACCATGTTTGAAAATTATCAAGATCTGTTTGTAAATC
>VNJR01004542.1:0-28180 GCA_008042585.1 Drosophila punjabiensis | reverse complement strand
ATCGCACCATCCAAAAAATCTATCGATCAGAAAGCACGATCATATGAATAAAGTTCACGTAACAATCGGCAAAAAAGAACCAGAAAACCATTGAACATCAAAAATAAAATTTTTCGTTGGTCACAAATACAGTAAAAAAATATGCTAAATTATTTTTAAAAATAGGCTAGATTTATGGCTATGGGCTATTTACAGATTTTATAGGCTAGATCATTTAAAAATAGGCTAGATCTAGCCTGAAATAGGCTAAACTGGCAACACTGGTGCGAGCATAAGAATGAGAGAGCGAAAAATCCGAGCGCACACGAAGCTACGGGGCCCGCCGCTAACAGCCCGAATCCGAGCACACGAAGCCTCGGGGCCCGTCGCTAACAGCCCTGGGGCCTGTCGCTAAGAAATTTTTGTGTCCATTTTCGTTGTATGAAATGGGAAGTCTATATGTTGTATGGTTAGTGGTAATACCAAGTTGTACCAAATTAATGACACTCTGAGTTTTTTCAAAATTCGTGCCCTTTTCGGAGCACCAAAGATTAAATATATGCATGCGTGAAAACACACAGTTATATGAATCTCCTATAAAAATAACAAAAATTAAAAAAATAAAAACGATATGCAAAAGTGTATATAAACACAAACACAATCACAAATGAAGAAAACAAAAGCAACATCACAAAAACAAAGGAAAAGCAGCAACTCGAGTTGTGATTTTAGCCATTAAAAATATAAAGGCGGTGTTAGTATATTGAAGATTACAGGCACATTTGCAACTATTTGCAGCTAGACTTAACATTTTCATTATCTAAAAAAAGTCTGGCAAAATACCCTTGTCAGTACATTTGTGTCCAAGGAAGGTAAATTTGTTAGGACCTAATCTGGTCCTGCGCGTATCGCCAACGGTTTGGGCCATGTCTCGGCTAGCTCTTGAGTCGTGGATCCTCGACCCGGCCCACTGACACACGTAACAGAACAAATTGTTAAATTTTTTTGAACATCAAACTCCCCATACGAAGACTTGACGTTCCAGAACACTTAACACTGCACAGTTCGCCCGCAATACATTCTAACGAACTTCGAACTTAACTAAACATCTGTTCTAACACACATACACATTTGAATCGATCAGATCGTTATTCGAGACTCCTTGTTGTTTTGGGAGCTCATCTGCTGCCCTTCCTTCCTTTGCAGGCTGATCGCAGAATTCATATCGCAGCTGCCCCTACTTTTTTTTACACACACATACAATTACTCAACGCCATAGATCCCTTCCCCTTCCCATATTAAAGAAAACTATTCCATATTTATTATTTAAGCTAAGTATTTAATATAATTGCTAATTAACAGTATCATCCCTTCTTGCGTTAATATTATGGAAACCCAACTCTTCCTTTCTCTGATTTTATTGGAAATAAAACGAAACAATTAAAAAAAATAATTCTCGAACAAATTAATTTTCCACAGATAAAACCAAAACGAGACCCTACTGCCTACCCGTATGAGCGCTCAAAAGGGGTGGGGGAGGTAGTCGTCGGGGAATTCGATACTAAGGATTCAAAAAAATTTACTCACGCAAAAAGAAATAATTGGGGTTCCGTTGACACACAAAATAAATAAATGAATAAGGGAATAATATTTAAACATTAACAATATTAATAAATAAATAAATATGATGAATAAATAAATAAGTATGGAGAATAAAAAAATTTGGAGAATAAATAAATATAAAACAATTAATAAATAAACAGATAAATATTGAATAAATAAATAAATAAATAAAAATGGAGAATTAATAACAATAAAAAAAATAAATGACAGTGACTCCAATAAATTAAACAAAATAAAAATATGAATAAAAAAAAAATAAGGACTGAAGCCCTCGGTGGCTTCCGTTGCCGCCCCTTGGTGGGCGTGTCGGTCCTTTCGAGGCTGCACTGGCAACGGCGCGTTTAGATAGCACACAGTTGCGGTAAAAAATGGGCTTCAAGTTTTTTGTCTATCTTTTTTTTTTTTTGTTCTTTTAGGGAATTTTGCCGGAATTATACAGCACATACATATATTTATTTACTGAGCTGCTTTGGAACTTTTTTCCTTCCGACGGCCAACATCAATAATTAATAGGACAAAAAAAAACCGAGATGCTGCGCCAACCGCCTGCATGTGTGCTAGTCCCAACAAGAAATGCGCCAGGCCTGTTCTTCGGCCTGGCGTTTTTCCTCTTTGGGCTCCTGGGTCTGGTCGGCTTCTACAATAACACAAAAAAAAAATACTTTCCTAACTCCCCTACCACTGTAACTGTCACTTTCCTGACTACTCACCTCTTGAGTTCGCCGATCCGGCTTCCCAGGTAATCACTTGCAGAATTGCACAATTTTCCACTAATTTTCTTTAAATTTTCCTTTTCCTTTTGTATTTTTATATATAACTTAATATTGAAAATTTTCATATTCACTTATTTCCGTTAACAAAAATTCAAGTAGACTTTTAGCCAGCCGCACTGTTTCGCGCTCTATTTCTTTCTCCGGGCTTCAAACCAACGGAGTAAGCGACAACCGAAAACACGCCATTCGAACTTTGTTAGGTTCGCCTATTCCTTTTATCGGGTGAATGAACCTCTTTTCGAATACTTTTCGAGTTCGATTCAGTTGGCAGCCCAATACCCAGTGCTGCCCATTATGTTTTATTGACGTTGCCACCTATCGCTATGCTGCCCCTACCACTCGATACTACGGACACTACAAATTCGTATCTGAAAAAAGTGCACTTTTCTGGGTGCAGTTTAAGGTTGTGTTTTTTACATAAATCAAAAACGTTTGTAGAATTTTTTAATCATGTGTTTTTCTGAACAACCGATCACAATTAGGTCATCCATAAACAAGAATGCTTGGGAATATACCTGATTGGGATACCTAAAATGCAATTGTCATCATTCTTTGAAAAGATGCTGGCGCTATTTTTAAACCATAAGGCAATCGCGTGAAACGATAGAAGCCATTGCTCGTGGAAAATGAAGTTATATTTCTAGACGTTTCTTCGAGTTCTATGCGATGAAATCCAGACATTAGATCGAGACATGAAAAGTATTTAGCTCTACCTTATTGATCCAAAATATCATCAATTCTAGGGAGTTTTTTGTTAATTTGGCGGTAATCAATTACTAAACGCCATCTTTTAGTACTGCAATTTGGTAATAATTTTTTCGGGACGATTAATAATGGACTGTTGTATTAAGAAACTGAAGGTTCTACTATTTTGTATTTAATTAATTTTTCTACTGTTTTTCTACTTCTTCTTTTTGACTATATAGAATTCTATAATTTTGTATGTATACCGGTACATCATCTTTCATTCTTGATTCTGATTCTGTTCCGAATATATCTGTGTATTAGGTGCATACTTATTTAAGTTCTTCTTTGAACTGAGGTGGAAAATTTTTGTTCAGTTTGTCTAAGATTTCTTCTTGCTTCGCATTTTTATTAGATTTAAATATGTCAAATTCATCCAATAATTAAACTTTTAGCGTATTTAGTTGAATGATTGCAGTTTTATTTGTTGTATTCCAAATTCGGACAAGTGTTTTTAGAATCGGGTAGAATTTTCGAATTACTTTGGAGTGTATGGTTTATTGGAATATTTATTGGGGGTTAGATGTTATCTGGTCTCAGTACGAGTCAATCAGTTTCTGGATTTAAATCTACAATTATCAAGTATTTTTTCATAAAATCTATTCCTATAATTCCATCACATAGAATAAGGAAATTTGATGCTTCTAGGCATAGTTGCCTAAAAGAAGTTCTATTGATACTAATACTTTTAAATTGGTTGTTCCTTCACCAACGGCTGATATTTGGGTAATATTTTTGTAGTCCGCATTGTTAAATGAGGCTGAAGTTTCTTTTTTTTTTAAAGAGATGTCTGCACCTGTATCAACTAGTAATGTATATAATTTATTTGTGTGTTCATTTTTGAGAGAAACAAAAAGATTAAGATTAGTGTGAACCGAATTCTCTACTGCGTTTTTTTTTTTGGGACTTTATTGGTTTTCCGATGTGGTTTGTACCTGTCGGACATTATTTTTGTATTGTCTGTTTTTATTTGTGTTGTTATTGTTGTTATTGCCATTATTGATTCTACCACGGTTGTTTTCTTTATAATTGTTACGACCTCTATAATTATTTTTTGTCTGATTATTATAGTTAAATTATTATATTTTGGTTATACCTCGGTTATAACCTCTACCGCGATAATTATTTCTTTAATGGTTACCTCGATAGTTGTTTCCTCTTTGTGTATACAATATCGAGTTGACATTGCCTGTCATTTCAGTACTGTACATACAACATACTTCGAGACGGCATCATTCATTGTGGTAAAGTTACCAGCTTCTAGAATTGTTTTTAGCCTGCCACGATCACAATTTTTAACCATTATTGTGATGGCTTCTTTTGTGCTGAATTTATCAGCATGTTCGGCTGATAATCCTTCATCAATATACAATGCTTCAAGTAGCTTGTCGATTGTCGATTTTATTGGTAAATTTCTTAGCAGTTCTTCCTTTCTGCATTGTTTTAGCCATTTTAGCCTGTAGTACATCGGATGTTTTACCGGCGACATTGGCTTCCAGCTTCGCAATTATTGCAGTAATAGTGGTCTTATTTTCCACCTTGTATAAGGTTGAGCCTACTATTTTTGACTATAAGACAGGTGTTCAAATGATTCTTTTGTTAAGTCGACCAATTTGACTGCCGTTATGTATCTTCGTAGATTCACTTTTTGGCCATTGAATTTTGGTATGGCATTTGAAATGTCCTTTATATATGCCCGCTGGGCAATAGTTTCATCCGCCATTATGGTAGGCTTAGGCTCTGTTATTTTCAGGCCTGATCCTGTATCCTCTTCCTGTGTTTTTGGTATTGTTAATACCGCAGGGATGGTTAGATCGTGTAGATCAGTTTTTTCTAAATTGGTTTCTTCCTCTACCTTAGAGTCAGAGCTTTCTTGAGTGTCTGAATCAGTTGGTTCAGGGTTATTTGATTCAAGTTCTTCACTTGAATCTATTGTCAGAGGGGTATTTAAAATTTTTTGTGTAGTTATATCCAACTTATACTTCTCTCTGACCGTTATTAATTTCGAACATAACTTGATCAAAAGTTTTGATACCTTTGACCAGTTCGGTGTACTTATTATTTTTCTATTTTCATGCACTTATATTCTTGCCTCATTAAATGAGTCGACAAGTATTTTTGCATGTTTATTAACTGTATTCTGTTGTCTGTTTCGGCTTATACAATTGTAGGATTTTGTGAATGTGTCTTTGATTTTACGCATATGGGTGACTAATTCTTCTCATTCCATATTCAGACTGCTTGGAAATTACTGAATATAATTGATTTTATTTTGGGATAGTGAATAATAAAAATGGTTTTAATTTTTTCATTTTTAAATGGATTGTCTTTTTTAATCTTTCTTTATTTTTATTTTAGCACGTGGGTTTTAATGTAAATATGATAATTGTTAGTAATGATAACGATAATTGTAATTAGCAAGCTAAATTTTAATTTATTCTTTTTAAATTGTTTGTTCCAAGTCATTGGCTTGACTTTGGTATCTCTTTCGGAGGCACTTATTGTGTAACTTATATATTTTAATGAAGGCGTTTCCCAACATTACAATTACGATTATTGCTAACAGTATTATAATCATATCCGTGTCCATTTTTTCTGATTCGGTTTTATTCACGACGTTTGCCGTCGAATCTACAGCATGGGAGTCTATAACCATTTTGGCAGTTTTTTTCTAATTTTTGTATGTATGGTTTTATTTTTATTGCGTAATCAACCTCCTTATTGATTTGCCATTCATGTCCGCTCATAGGGCAAAAGAACAATTTTTGAAAGTTGTACATAAAAACCTGCCTAGTTTTTCGCATAGCTTTACGGGCTATACTTCTAATCGGGCATAGAAGACTCCGCTCAATTAAAAAAAAAAAATTATTTATAATATAAAAAAAAAGTGCATCGCAGTGCAATCAAAAAAAAAATGTTGCAACCCAGTGCAATAGAAAAAAATGCGCTCTTTGAAGCGCTGTACGTTCCTTTCCTTGGTCTAGCTTGGTGCGCTAGACGGTGTCGGTAGAGGTGCAGAAACATCGATGTTTGGACACAACAATGTTTTTTGATGTTTTTCAAAATACATCGATGTTTTTTCGATGTATCGTCGATACATCGACAATGTTTTTATAAAATATAATTTTAATATAAATTAAAACTTGTAGTAAAAATAGCAAACGAAAACTATATTCAAAATATATTCAAACAAAAACACAAATTCATAATTCAAACATAAAACATGAATGTTAGCAATCTTAAATATTATATTTAATTTTATTTTTTGAAGATTTCATAATTTTTATTAGTAACCAATATATTTATAAACGACGTCTGCCTTGAAACGGGTCCTGATGTTTTTTAAAATGCTGACACACATTGGATGATTGCCGCTTCCGTTTGGGAGACGGAGCTTCGTTTTCCTTTGTTGCACCTTTAAGTTCAAAATTTTAAAATATAAAATATTTATATGTGAATGTGCTTGCAGTTGAGCATTTATGAACAGCGTTGTTTTTTCTCAAGTACTAACGGTTTCGGAGCTTATCCATCTTAAAAAAACATATAGCTCCTCCGCCTATACCACAAATCGCATGGCCTATAATTGCAAAAAAATAAATTTATTTATTTATTTATATAAAGCTAACTTATTGCTTATTATTGTTATAAATAATATATTAACACCTCAACAAATGTAAATACACAGATGAGCGGTAGGCCATAGCAGCATAGCTCTATTTCACAAGTTAACTTCTGTTTTTAAGCATTAGTTAGCTTTATAATTAATGTAATAAAAAATAAGTGACAAATTACAAACCTTTACACTCTTTTAGTACTTCTTCTTTTTTGAAAAGTGAAGGCACCAAAACATCGATGGTCAAAAATAAAGATAGATTTTTTTCATTTTTCCAGAACATCGAGGTATCGAAGTTTTCATCGATGGGTTCTGCACCTCTAGGTGCCGGTGCTGGCTGCACAGGCTGCTTCTATATATTGGTGTCCACCGCGTCAGCTGGTCGTCGCCGGTTTGGCTAGCTGACGCTCCCTCGAAGGCGCAGGTGGCGTGCCTCCCACGCTTGGTATCGGCTGCTGCTATTCGGGGCCTTTGGCTTAGGCGGGGCCGATGCCGGTCTTCGCACTGGCCGTTGATTTAGTTCAATTAGATTTGCATGTTGCCGCATACAGTGGCCCAGGGCAGTCTTTTGGGCACATGTCCGGTTTCTTGGAAAAAAACCTTGGGGGAAAGTGGTTTTGTAATCAGTGCTTCATTAACGATTTGGATACTTGCCGAGTGAGTTGTGATATTTGGCTTTCTAAGCCGGAGGCTTTCACTGAAAAAATCGAGTTCGTCAGTAAATTTCTGATCCGTTGCCCATGTGGGCGGCGTATTTGCATATATCAGCCACTTATTGTGCGCTATTCTTTTACTGATCTTTTTTTTAAGCCGCTTGCCCATAATCAACACTCTACTCACTCAGCCTTTTTGTTTTTATCCAGGCGATTTCTTTCTCC
The DNA here is from genome assembly GCA_008042585.1 of Drosophila punjabiensis. Classification (NCBI taxonomy): domain Eukaryota; kingdom Metazoa; phylum Arthropoda; class Insecta; order Diptera; family Drosophilidae; genus Drosophila; species Drosophila punjabiensis. The sequence continues at coordinate 20,570 of VNJR01004542.1, read as the reverse complement.
AAGAATGTTGTCACACTTAATTTTTATTTAAATTTTTGTAGTTATTTTTGCATCCTGAAGTTGTTTTTCAGCACTTGATTTTTATTTACATTTTATTGTTTTTGCATCCTGAAGTTGTTTTTGCAGCACTAGATTTAAATTTTTGTAGTTCTTTTTATGTCACGGTCGCCACTCCATCCCATACAAAAGATTGATTCTTTTTAAGGTTTAGTATTAAGTTCATTTATTTTAGGCTCACTTCGCTGCCGCTTCAACATCTGCCGAATTTCTTCTGATTGTACAAATATGTCTTAAGCACTACCGAAGGCTATGTCTATGTATGTCTATGTAGCTGCGCTGCCAACAGCGGTTATATATATCCCTAGGTATATAGCTATGCTCGCTTAGGCTTGAGCGCGAGGGGATATGCACATACACTTGGGTTCATGTACATGTGAGGTCCGCTCGTGTCAGTTATGCTGACACTTGTTCTTTCCGTTAGCCGATCAATGTATGGTTTAAGTGCAAAGCACAATAAAATTATTATTTAATGTTTATTTTAGCAATGTATGAAGTACAGTGAGCAGTGAGTAATATGTGCATATTACATATTTCCGTTTGCTTTGCTTTACAAATGTATCATTTGGCTGCAGATGTTTCGCTAATACACATTACATTATTACATATTACATATTTTCTCATTTACCATGGTCAATTGCAAGCTATATTTAACTATAATTATTTTATTGTCGATATCACAGACAGGTTGTTTCCTATAATGCCTTTCTTAATTTAAAGCCAGTTGAAACCTCATTGGTCTGCAGAAGCATGTAGATGAAGGTCGGGGATTCTTCCAAATTATTGTACGGCCTCAGGGATCATTAGAATGATAATGAGCTGCAAAGGTACGTATAACGTAACAAAAAGCGTAGAGTCGTCCAAATTATTGTTAAGCGATTTCTGTTTGTATTCAGAATGTCCGGTGCTAACATCGAATCCCCCCGATTAAAATTAAGTCTATCACCGAATTGACCGTTGTTTACTTAATGACTTCATGGTGAAGTTTTAAAAACTGAAAAGCTGTATGATTTAGCAAGCTGTGTAGTTTAACTTTAGAATTTGCCTCTGTGACGCTGATATAAACATTGTAATATATAAAATTGTACTAGCGAATTTACAAACTTCCGAATGAGGAAATATTGGTGTTTAGATAAAGAAGTCATAAGACAATGGCAATGCTATGGCCCTGATGACAAGCTGCACGATCTAAGCAAGGAAGCTGCATCTGTTTTCTCTATTTCAGCAATCCTACGTCGTTTTGCTCGATTCAAACACTCCGAGAAGTCGATTTTCGGCCGTCCAAAATTGGCACATTCTTGTGTTGGTTGAAACATAGCATAGGTAAGCATAGGTAAATAAAATTGTTTCAGTTTCATTCAGCCAACTTGATTGATATTGAAAAATTGCGAATTTTTTTCTGTTTGTAGTTATCCCAAAAAGTAAATATTTTTTTTTGCATATATACTCAATACGTTTTGTCAGTTGGATTACCTCGGAAATATAACCATTGTATTCAAGATGCTCTTGCATAACAACAATAATGTTTTGTAATCTTCTAGCGTTGGATACACTTTTTGAGCACCATTAATTAAAAATATATAGGCGTGTAAACACACTGTTCACACATGAACACACATGAACTTATGTAAAAAGATCGTGCCGCCGCAGCAGCGCAGTGTTAAGCATATATGTATGTAGCTGCATTTAAAAATAAATGCCGCTTGGGGCTAAGACAATGTATGCATACTTAAAGACGTAACAAGAACAAGCGTGGAGTCATCCCCCAAAACTATGCATATCGGGCATTGACAATTCCCCGCTTGTATCTAGAGCCCTTGTATTAGAGCCCTGTGTGGTTCTATTTAGATATAAGTCTATGCGATACACATGTTAGCTACCTAAGCTAGGAATTTATGAAAATAAAATAGTTTGATATTATAACTCAGCAAATGATGACGTGTTTTGTTTAGCACTGCCTAGTAGACAAAATCTTCGTAAATAATATTACAATCGGACGGTTTGCGGATTTCAGGCGGACAAAACGTCCGATTTCAGACTCAAGAACGATAATAAAGTTAATCACCTGTCCTGGGGTTTGTGGCAGCAAAACCTATCATTTTCGGAACCCCAAAAAGATACGTTTGCGGACCTTTTGCGATATCATTAACTGAACTCTTGCGATCTTGCGAGTGGCGCACTTCCAATATTAAAAGCTGGACGACTTTTGTATCATTCGAGATACTTTTTTAATATTATTAACGGATCGGAATAGGTACCATTTGAGATACTTTTATGATAGTACTAACGAACCGTGTTTGTATTACTTGAGATACTTTTCTAATATTACTAAAGAAATAAAAACCATAATTATTTTTTATTTTTAGTTTTACTTAATTTTTGATCATTTTTTTTTATTCTTCTTGAAAAATCAATAGTTTTAGTCTTTGTATTATTTTTTTGTTACTCGGTCCTGCACATATTGGACATGTTATTGCGTGATACGGTCGAATTTTGCGTCCTCCAATGACAAATTATTCTTAAAAGCGACTGTAAAAATGTAAATTATTATAAGTAAATTATTATTTTCAAATATACACAGAAATGTATATTACCTCTTATGGCTGATGTTATCAGCATTCCTTAAATGCAACTTCTCTCCTTGAAAATAAGGAACAGGAACGTCGTTGGCGGCTTAACAACAAGAAATGTATTCTGCATAAAAAAAAATATTAGTATTATTAACATTTTTATTTTTACAAATGCTTTATTACTTACCGTTGAAAACACATGCACTGTTCTTGAATTTTTGAACTCACGTCCGCACTATTCGCTGGTCAAAATCGAAAGAGACGCGTTGTCCTATGTACACACAAAAATTCCACAAACCAGAAAGAGTTAAGCGACAAGCTACATATCAAAAGTAGCGGTTCATTTGAAGAAAACAACAACTACAACGCGGTGACGACGACGTTCGCCAAACGTGCGACAAGGATATGATGCAAGAATTGCCGATTTCTGTGCGTTTCAGTGTCCGTTAGCGGGGCATTTGCGGCACTTGCCCTTTTAGCGTCCGTTTCCGGGTCAGATTTAGGCGAATAATTAGGCGAACCTATTGCGGTAAATCCGCTTTTTGTCCGCTCACTGTACGTTTTAGTGTCCGTCAGCGAGACTAAATCGGCCATTTCACGAGGGACGCAATAGTTCAGAGTGTACTCCGTTTAAGTGTCCGTTTTTGAGCATTTAGCGAACCTAAATGAACCTGAAATTCCGATTCTTTGTCCGTATTTAATATTTTTAGCGGACATTTGTCGGATCCATCCGCTTAGGTCCGCTATATTGTCTGCTGGGTGTTCTTACACACACACACTTATGAGAATCGCCTCAAAAAGGGAATTTCAATGAAATGAATAAATAACAAGAAAGGAAGCTAACTTCGGCACGCCGAAGTTTGTATACTACTTTCATATTAATACAATTTTTACAGGTTTACATTTTTTTTACATATCTTACATTTTTACATGTAAAGTAAAATGTAATTTTTCTCCACACTTACCGATCGCTTGTATTACAACTATACGATATAGACGTCCGATTCTTATGAAATTTACTACAAAATTCTGAAAAAATATGAAATACTTTTACCTCAAAGTAGAAGGTTAGGTTAGGTTACGTCGGGCGGCCCTCATGGGGCCAAGCATAGGCCCTTAGTTGTCCGGGTTCTACTGGTGTGGACCTAGAGATTGCTAATGCGAGTTTCGAAGTCCTTGAGGATCGAGGAGTCTTTCGCGAAGGCCAGTAGTTCGCCCGGCTTTCTCTTGGAGGCATCTTCCAGTGATGCCAGAGCCGCGGAATTTACTCTGCCCGGAGAAGCCGAGAGCTTTGTCGTAATAGTCTTCTTGAACTTTCCCCAATTGGTGTTCCTGGGGTTTCTGAAGACTGCTGGTTTAGGAGAGTGTTCAAATTCGTACTGGAACTGTATGTACTTATGGTCTGAGAAGGATGGTCTCTCAAGGACTCTCCTTTCTGATACCATAGTAACCTGCCCCCTTACGAGTGTCAAATCCAGCACATTCGAGGAGGTGGGGCCTACGAAGGTGTGTTCCTCCCCCACGTTTGCTATGGATAGGTTAGTAGTAAGTATAAAGTCTAAGAGTGACTCACCTCTGTCGTTTATGTCGGGGCTCCCCCACACGCAGTGGTGTGCGTTGGCGTCTGCACCCACAATCAGTTGCTGGTCGTTCGGGCTGGCTTCTACCACGCTCCTGAGTTCTTCGGGTGGGGTCGTCCTGTCGTGTGCCATGTAGCAGGAGGCTGCCAGCAGGCGCTTCTTCTCGCTCTCTAGCAACACTACAGTCAGGTCATCAGAGCTGTAATGAGACATAAGGTTAGCGTGTAGACCTTTCCGTACAAGTACGGCGGTTCTGTTTCTGCTTACCGATGGTGAATAGAACACGTTGTAATTTGAGGACTTCAGTCCGGCCACGGTATTGCCAGAGGCAATCCATGGCTCTTGGACTAAAGCTATATCGGCGGACCCTTGCTCCATGGCTATCAGGAGTTCCGCCGAGGCGACCTTGCTTCTATGAAGGTTGAGCTGCAGCACCCTGAGTGTCATGGGTACCGTGCTCACCTCCACTTGACGGGTTGACTGCTAGCGTCAGGTCACCGCCTTCTTCTTCGTCGGTCTCGGCCAGAGTCATTCCCTGGGCGGCATCCACGATGGTTTCCAGACCTAGGTCTTTCTCCATCTCGCCTGCCTTCAGGGTATGAGCATCCTTATCCCCGGGATGTGCGCTTTTTGAGGCGCAGGTATACGCTACCCATGCCCCACGCCATCTTCCCGTATCTGGGATAGAGGATGTCTTCCGCCTCCTTGTTGATTTGGAGGACTGCGCTTTGGCCCCCCTCTTTGGGTAACGGGGTCACGAGATGCAGAACCTTCCAATTCGCGGTCGGGATGTCAGGATTCTGACGCTGTAGCAGCTTCAGCGCCTGGTCCCCTTGGATCGCAATGGGGAAGAGTACCTTCGCCTTTGGGATGGACGGGATTAGCTCCCTATCCACCACCTCCAGCTTGGCCCCCTCCCACGGTGCCTCCAGTTGGCAGACCGCTTGCGTCAGCCACTTTCTCGTCGGGTCATCCATGCACTTCAGGATTTTGACCCCTTTCAGCCACCCGGCACCATCAAAAGTGGGCATGGGAGCTTCGGGATCTTCCTCCATCCGTGCAAGCAATGACTCAACGAGCCGCGCATGCACCGTCTTCCACCGCGTCTCGGACATCTTGCCATTTTCATCGCTTCTGTCAATGAGTGCCACGATCAAGTGTCGTTTGGTCACCTCACTAACTTTGGCGGGCTTCGTGTTGGGCTTCTTCGCTTTCTGGGGAGGGCCTACCTCCTTAGGCCCGCGTCGCCGCTTGCTCCCCGGTGCGTCCATAATGGCGCTTTCGGTTGAGCGTTGCCTTTTGTTGGCAAGCATCTCCTCCACCTTGTTAGCGAATCCGCCCGTTGTGGTCATATGGGGGAATTTGGCGTAGTGAAGCCTGCCTTCCGCGATCCTTTCCTCGGCCCAGGTAAGCTTTGCCTTCTCCTCTGGGGATAGGGCGGCTTTTTTCTGGAGCCGGCTCTGGATGCGAAGGGCAGCCTTGTACTGCGCCTTTGCCTTCATCCCCTCGCTTGACCGCTTCGGCCCGTCCCTGCGCGGGGAGCTGGTGCCTGGTTTCGGCGAGCGGAGAAGGCTCTCCTCCTCTTCTTTAGAGAGCTGCACGCTCTCCAGGTCCGAGTCTGTATCGACTATGGCACCTGAGCGGCTTAGCTTCCCTTGCGTCGTTATCGTGGCAGTAGCTTTGCAACCGACATGACCTGCTCCCGTCACATCGGAGGTGTAACCGCTAGCGACACGCAAAGGGGATTGCTCCCCTCCGTGCCCGCCGGTGGTAGCGGTCACGCCTTCCACCGACGTTTGGGCTGACATGCCAGCCCCGGTTTGTTCCTCTAGTCCCTCCAGAATGGTTTATTTCAGGGGTACCACCCACTTGCGTTTTATGCCTGCCGCCAAGGTACCTCCAACCATGGCTAGTGGTTCATTTCCTCCGGCTTTTTGGGTAGGAGGGATTGAACCGTAGCCTTGGCTAGACACTGTATTACCGCAGACAACGGGCAACAGCGCATTACCCGATATCCGGGATAATACAGTGCCCATTGCCCAGCCGGCGCCCTCGTGGAGGGTTCAGTTGGAGGATTTTCGCCAGATTTGCTATGTAACGGATTACAGATTTATCCTCAACAAATCTTTCGCATATGCAATACGTAGTTGTGAAAATTCTCATTCTCATCGTTCTTTCGCTCTCTCAACTGCTTGTGTATTTCTGCACTGATTAGCGATTTGTCAAATTCATCCAGTAATAAAGCAATAACTGAGCAATTCCCTTCATTTTCATAAGAGTGTTGCCGTACTTCTGCTTATTGGTCAACTCGTAGGCATCGACGTTTTCAACCACTGCTTTATTGGGATTGAAACTCCATCAAAATCAGGCACCACTTTCGAAAAACTCTCAATTGAAACATTAATCCTATTTTTTTTCATTTATTTAGAAAATAGCAAATTTCTGCCATTGTAATCCATATCCTTACCTCGTTATGCTCCGACTCACATCAGGTGGGCAGGGGCAAGGATAGGTGTCTTAAAATAATGTCAGTATTAACATCAAAGGACAATTCAACATGTAATAAAGAATAAAGTTTAGGAAAGGCTCGTGCATCTCAAACTTCGATTTACACACATTTAGTGCAATCGGTCAAAAATAACGCGACGGTCTTAAAGGGACCGAGAAACTCAACTGACTTAATAGATACGATGAAGAAATGTGTTAATTTATGAGTTTGTGAAGGAACATCACTCCGTGGCAGGACCGACGATCCTTCAGCGAGGGCAGGCACAGAAGACGCAGCCTGTCGTTATAGGAAGGGAGGTGACGAAGTGGTTTCCAGTTAAGTCGCCGCGAAGCAAACAAAAGGAATTGTTTCTGAACAGGTTTAATAAGGTCTTGAAATTTCGCATATTTAGGTCACCATACCCAAGAACAATATTCCAGAATTGGGCGAACAAGAGAGAATAAAGGAGTTTAGTGGTATAGGGATCATCAAACTCCTTCGACCAGCGCTTAACGAAGGCCAAAACCCCTTTGGCTTTACCAACAATTATGTCAATATGGTCGGTGAAATTTAAGTTATGATTAAACAGAACTCCAAGGTCAGTAACTGAATAGATGAGTTCAAGATCACTTGTCCCAATGGAATAATTTGGAAAGAAAAAAAGACATAAATTTACATTTAGAGTTGTTGAGGAATATCAAATTGTTGTTGCACCATTGGAATCGCTTTGTCCAATTTCCGCTGCAAGCAGTTTCAGAAGTTCGCTCAGTTCGTTGTTGAATTCAGAATGTGGTGAAATTCAGATTCAGCTGCAAAGCCACTTCCACTCCTATTTTTTTCTTTTGGTTTTGGTCTTCTATCTCATTCGGCGGTAAGAAAAAGGTTGTATTCAACTCCATCTTTTTAATATCTGCGTTTATTACTGCTGTCCACTTCTGGATATATGTTGATTATTTGAATTAGTTCGGTTGAGCCCCCATGTAAGATAATTGGATATTATCTATGTTTTATTTAGGTTAAAGTATATAAAATATGGATTAAAATGATGTTTAGCAATTAATTAACAACTGATTTGGCGCAACTTTACAACTTAACGACAACTTTTCGGCTGATTATTAAACGACTCTACGACTTTTCAACTTTAATCTGACTGCTTCTACTTCTTAGTGCTAGACCTTATCCGATGACTCGTCAAGACTCGGCTGTATTCGATATAAGTAGGGCTGCCAACTGATTTCTTGCTCAATATGTGTCCGTGAATATTGTCTGTGCTATTAAAGGCTGCCAAAAAGTAATTTTGGAAAAAGACCCTAGTCTATATTGCTGGCTTTGCGATGCGCGGAGGTTTCGGGCCGTGTAGCAGAACCACTAAATACGGTTTACATAATTGTTGTCTGGCCTGTCGTGAGGTTGAAAAGGAAATGAAAGCCTTCATGCGCCAGACCAGAAGCGGTTTTAAAGAACTTATGGTCAAGTTTCGCGAAGCGAATGATCTGTTTTCCACGTTAGACACTCAGTTTAATAGTCTAAAGCTGTTAAACGAGTCGCCGAAGCGCACAAAATCGACTGCTGTTCGGCAGCAACTGTGTCAATCCCAGCAACCCACGATCTGGCACACCCCCTCAGCACAGGTCAAATGAGGCTCGGATTACCGGCCGTAGTTGGTAACTTGGCTTTACCAAAGACCCTCACTGCTGTTCCACCATCGAAAACAATATTTGTTTCGCGGCTTGCCCCTGATCTCGCATATGAAGATGTATATTGCCTATATACACGGCAAAACACAAGCCGAAAATATAAAGGTGGAAAAGTTTAAAGACTCTTACGCCAGGGACATCTCATCTTTTAAGATAAGTGTCCCGCTCAAATTCTTTGACACGATTTGCTCTGGTGACTTCTGGGCCGAGCACGTCGTTGTTAAAGAATACGAGGCAAAAAAAAAAAAAAAAAAAAAAAGGCCTGTGGGAGTACGACTCCCCAAGCCGGCACAAACCATTGAAACCAGTGCGAACATTTCCTCTATTTCAGCTGCAAAAAACTAAATACTTCCCTCCTACTTTCCTATCAGAATACAAGAGGCTTACGCAACAAGCTCTCCAAATTGTACTCTGCGGCACAGCACGAACGAAGTTAGTCATGTTTATAATTCTTACTAGATCTCTGCTTCGTCTCCGATCCTGTAGGTGTAAACTTAAATAGAGTTTCTCCATTGACGCTGCTACTTTCGATGTGACTATCGATACGGGCACTGTTGTCAAGGATAAGTCTGATCGATTAGCCGACTATCGATACGGGCACTGTTGTCAAGGATAAGTCTGATCGATTAGCCGCTGTTTTCGTAAAGCTGACTTTTTAAAACTTAACACGTTAATAGCGGAATTTAATTGGTCAAATTTGTACATGTGCAATGACATGGCAGCTGCCGTGGACATTTTTTACAGTGCCATGAAATCCTTCTTTTTATCTCTAGTCTCTAGTAAACCACCTTGGTTTAGTAAAGAGCTAACACGCCTAAAAAACGTTTAGTCTAGGCTTTATTATAAATATAAACTCTCTGGCTCTCATACGGCTCTATCTAAATATATAAGTGCTCGGCCTAAATTTACCGTGCTCAATGCTCAGTGTTATAAAAATTATCTGACTCGTTGTAGGGTTAAGTTTGCGCAGAACCCGAAACAGTTTTATAATTTTGTAAACACTAAGCGAAAACCAAATTTATATCCGTCCTCGCTTTCATTTAATAACTCTACAGCAAACTCAGATCAGGCTATTGCCGATCTATTTGCTGAGTTTTTTAAAACTACTTATTCTCCCTCATCCAATTTAAACCAGACATACGCTTACTCTATGCCCTGTTCAAACCTAATCTTCAGTCTTGTCTTAAACGAAAGCTCCCTAAGTCTGGATCTTCAACGCGTGAAGCCAGTATATTTACCGGGTCCCGATGGAATACCGGGCTGGAAGGAATCCTTTATTATTCCTCTCCACAAAAAAGGTAGCAAAACGGATGCCTATAACTATAGGGGCATCTCAAAGATATCGGCTATTCCGAAACTCTTCGAAAATGTAATAACTCCTCACTTGCAGCACTTGTGCAGATCCGTCATTTCCCTATGTCAGCATGGATTTATGAGGCGGAGATCAACTACTACAAATCTGCTGGCACTTACCTCATTTGTTATTATAGGTTTCCAACGCAACCTTCAAACCGATGTGATTTACACGGACTTCAGTAAAGCCTTTGACTCGGTTAACCATTCTCTACTTTTAAGGAAACTCGACTTAATTGGGTTTCCGGTTGATCTGCTTAAATGGATTTTGAGTTATTTGTCTCACAGAACTCAAAAGGTTCTGTTTAAAAATGCTCTCTCTAAATTCCTCAGTGTAACATCTGGCGTCCCACAAGGTAGTCATCTTGGCCCACTGCTATTTACATTGTTCATCAATGACCTTTCGCTAGTTTTAACCAACTCTCGTGTGCTTATGTACGCTGACGATGTTAAACTATGCCTGCAGTATAAGGACAGCTCTGGCCAGTTGGACTTACACTCGGATCTTAACAATTTTCAGGCATGGTGCCGTGCTAACCTATTACATCTCAACAGCTCCAAGTGCAAATTGATGACATTTTTACGTGTCACTCCTCAGTATGCCACCTTTATGCTTAATGATTGCTCTTTGGAAAGAATAACTCTTGTCGATGATCTAGGAGTCCGCCATGATCCTAAACTTTTGTTCTCTGAACATATTTCCTGCATGGTTAACAAAGCCAGAGGCGTGCTTGGGTTTATAAAAAGGTGGTCAAAGGAATTCGATTCCCCTTATGTAACTAAGAGTCTTTTCACCTCACTAGTTCGGCCCATTTTGGAATATGGTTCTTGCGTTTGGAGTCCATATTAACCGCATTGAGTCCGTCCAAAAAAATTTTTTGCTGTTCGCCCTACATGGCTTATCCTGGGATGACAACCTAAGATTACCGTCTAACTCAAGTAGACTTCTATTAATTAACCTTCCTTCGCTAGCTAACCGTAGAACGATGCTTGGCGTCGTCTTTTTACATGGAGACGTGGAGAGCTCTTATCTGCTAGGTCAGCTCAATTTTCACGTACCGCGACTAACATCTAGATCCTATATTCCCAAAGTTATTGGTCACTGTAGGAGGGAGTTTGAGTCGCATGAACCCTTTAGGGTTTTATGCGCAGATTACAACCTCCTCTTTGATTTTATTGATGGAAGTGATAGTCTTCCTAAACTTAAAACCAACCCTATTGCTTGTAGAATTAGCTCGTATGTAGTATGTAGTATCTTAGTAACATATAATTTTCCTCGTACGTTCCTTTATTTTCTTTCTCACGCGTCTATCTAGAACGCGTTTCGTGCCGTATGTCACACGTCACACACGGCTGCGCCCCTCGGTCGGTTGGGCGGGAGGTGGGAATCGTTGGGACTCGCGCGTTAAAAAAAAAAAAAAGGCTTTTTTAAGGGAATTAAAAATAAAATAAAATGCGTTTATTTAAAGAACCTAACTAACGTGTCTTACTTATTTAGAAGTGGTAAGTTAGAGGTAAGAGGTAAGAGGTAAGTTAAGCTTTAAGTTCTTGACTGCACGAAGTTAGCTGCGAGCCACTGTATCTGCAGCTCAAAAACTAAGAGGCTTGATTGCATAGATACGGACGGACGAACTTTGTAAGATCTTGTTGGCTTACAAAGTCAAAACACAGGTCACACTGGTTTCGTTGTTGGAAATTTCTATCTACTCTCACTCGTACATAAGTCGGAACGGGCCAGATCGGACGACTATATCATATAGCTGCCATACGATCCGTAAATTTGCTGAAAATTATAACTTCACTGTTTTATAACATTTCTTGATCAACTTTCGGTTATAAGCTATATATATTATTCTAGATTTTCGGATTTAATTTTATAACAAGAAAGGAAGCTAACTTCGGCACGCCGAAGTTTGTATACCCTTGCAGATTTCAATTGTATAGATTATAATCTATCCCAATATAATATAATATGAACTACTTTCATATACATACAATTTTTACAGTTTTACATTTTTTTTACATTTTTTACATTTTCACATGTAAAGTAAAATGTAATTTGTCTCCACATTTACCGATCGTTTGTATGGCAGCTATACGATATAGTGGTCCGATTCTTATGAAATTTACAACAAAACTCTGAAAAAATATGAAATACTTGTATCTTAAAGTAGAAGAAATTATGTTGAAAATTGACAAATTTATAATTTTTTTTCTAAAACTTTTCCGACCGTTTCTATGGCAGCTATATGATATAGTAGTCCGATTTTTATAAAATTAAATCCAAAAATCTTAAACAATATGGAAAGCGCATAACCGAGAGTTGATCAAGATATGTTAAAAAACAATGAAGTTATAATTTTTTTTCAACAAATTTACGGATCGGTTGTATGGCAGCTATATGATATAGTTGACTGATCCGGCTCGTTCCGACTTATGTATGAGTGAGAGTATATAGAAGTCTATCTGCAAAGTTTCATTCAGATAGCTTTAAAACTGAGGGACTAGTTTGCGTAGAAACGGACAGACAGACAGACAGACAGACGGACAGACGGACATGGCTAGATCGACTCGGCTGTTGATGCTGATCAAGAATATATATAGTTTATAGGGTCGGAGATGACTCCATCACTGCGTTGCAAACTTCTGACTGAAATTATAATACCCTGCAAGGGTATAAAAATCGGACTACTATATCATATAGCTGCCATAGGAGCGGTCGGGAAATTTTTAGAAAAAAATAATTTTTGTCCGTTTTCAACATAACTCCATTTTCTTTTAAATACAAGCTTTCTCTATTATTTAAAAAATTTGTTTTGAATTTTATTAAAAATCGGACGACTATACCATATAGCTGTCATTCAAACGATCGGTAAATGTGGATGTAAATTACATTTGACTCTACATGTAAAAATTTAAAAAAAAATATGTAAAACTGTAAAAATATAATTGAATTGAAAGTAATTCATTTTAAAATAGGTAGGGTTAGATTATAATTAATGCAATTGAAATCTGCAAGGGTATACAAACTTCGGCGTACCGAAGTTAGCTTCCTTTCTTGTTCAAATTTGATTTTTGTATATCTTTCTACTTTTTTTTAAATTAAAAATCTTAAAAAAACATCAAAATTTCCCTGTCTTACAGCTAAACAAAATAATATTTTTCGGTTTTAATTGATCAATTTTCAACTAAAGTATCTTTGTTTTATTTTTGTATAACTTTCCATTAATTTTATAATAATATTAAAAAACAGCTAAATTTTTCTTAACAAAATGATTGGCACACATGGGTTACTGTAAATGATTCTATTAAAATGTTGATTGATATTGTTTGAAAATGTTCAAGCTAAAAAATGGCGTATGGAGCATTGTCCTGCGCTTTAAGGGGCTTTGAACGCCCAGGAACGCACACTTATTCTCAGGAAAGGTGGAGGTGAACCCAAAACTCTTATCTACACAGATATACACCCTGTTATGGTCAACCAACACAACCTGTAAGCCTATTCAAAAGACTATTTAATCATGACTATGTAGCCAATTTACTTTTCCATACTTTTGATGAAAAAAAACGTAACCTTTTCCAATCGGATGGTTGTCAAACTGTAGGAGACAGCCTTATACGGAACTTTAGAAAGACAGCCTTGCAATGTTTTTGAAAAATGATGGTTGCAGCGTTATTGTGTTGGGCTATGTGTCCGATGTATTAAAAACGGCATATTGGAAAAAAATATAGATATTCTTGAGGAAAATCTAAAAAAGAAAAGTTCGACTTACCAACCACATTCATTTTTCAGCAATATAATAACCCAAAGCATTCGGCTTATGATATGCGTATACGGCTGGTACATCATATAAAATATACTTTGCCCTATCCGCCACAATCAGGATCTAACCCCAACTAATTTTTAAGGGAAGAATTGGAAAGACGGGTAAAAAAGCGTACCATTTTAACAAAGTCTGAGCTGAAGGTGGCAATTGGAGCTGAGTGGTGTAATATTGGATTTAATTATGCGTTTGGAAGCGGCTATAATAAATTGGGTTCAGCCACAAAATAATAATTTATGTTAAAAATCGTTTCTTGTTGATAATTTTAAATATATTTGCTTAAGTCTGCCAATAATTTTGTTCAGGGAAATACTTAGGAAATTAAATAAATAATTTAAATACATTTGAACTTACCAATGCGTTCGCTTGCCCCGTGCTATCATCGACCCATAAAAGGACCATGTCTGACCTATGCATACGACCATCTTTAGAAAATCCGAGTCCGATATACCCCCGTGTATTAACAGTCACTTCAAAATATACATCATTATCGTTTGCTTCTACCCACCATTGGAGCCAATATAATCCATTATTGTCCATAATTTCACGACGCGTCCAATTTGTATGATGTACTATATCACTACTATCACCTTTGGAATCTTTGTTATTGTTACCATTAAAATAACATGACCCTAGGATCAACTGTACACAAAGTACAGTTATTAATAGTTCAATCTTCATTTCTAACTTTTTCGTATATATTTGTTTAATTTGGGAGTCGTTTGTATCTTTTTGTTAAAAAATTCTTTCTAAAATGTTAACGAACACTAATTCACATAAGGACTTTGGTTTATGACATTATTTTTTATTTTAAGTTTTTGTTTACTAAAAAAGGATCGGCAGTCGATTAGCATAACATGACGATAATGTGTTATTTTCGTTATGAAATGTATGCACGAACAAATTTATTAAATAATTTGACAGAAATACAGAACTTTTCATTCAAGCTGCTTTGTTATCAAGAATCACTTTTTAAGTTTAAATTATTTAAATGATATTTATAATGACCGCGCAACAATTTAATCCAAAAAACATTTAAAGCGCTAAGATAGCACCGATCATATGCATTAATATTTAGAGTACCGAATAATTCACACTGCATTGGTATACCTTAATAGTGCACCTTGGAATCCTGCATTTTGTTTCATATGCTGTATTTTGATGTATTGAACTGTCTTCTAGAGCTGAAAAAAATCGATTCTATAATCGATTAATCAATTTTTTCAATTATGCGATACATTGATAAACATATTCAGAGTCGACTTACTCGAAAAAGATACAACACTTCTCGGAAATCGAAATAGAAAAGCTAAATAAAAATAAATAATTATTAAATTTGAATATGTATTATAAATATATGAAAAATTAATTTAAAATTTCGCGTAATAAGAAAAAGCATGTATAGAAAAACTTATGCATATTATGTTTTATTTCCTAAGCCCTGTAAAACGGGAAGAAATCCAAAAAGTTATTCTTCTATTACATTAATATTATGTGAAGAACAATATAAATCATCTAATATTAAAATTTCGATAAAGATAAAGAGATGGCTTTTTTCGGCCGCTTAAGAAAAGTTTTTTTAATAGTTGCGTTTAGCAGAACAACTTGATCACTGATCACTGATAGATTTCAATCGATAGTTCTGCTGAATCCCTATGATCATTTATCATGAAGCAAAATTTCTTCAACCACGACGAGCAAAACAAGTAGCGTAAAAATGGTATGCTACCATTTCGCTACTGATGGATTATCTCGATGGTTGAATGGAATAACCGTAAACAAATGTTATGTGCGTTTACTACACTTAAAAGAAAAAATTAAAATTCCACGAAGTTGTACGATAGGCAAATCCGATAACCTGGCATCGACGACTCTTGAGTCCAGGGAGTCGGGCAACTGAGTCCATTATGGAACTGGTTCCTTAAACCAGATGACTCCCAAATGAACCGAAGTTTAAATCCAAAAAATTGTTCAGTGGTTTTTGGGGCGAAGAGAGAATTAGAAAAAACAGCAAAGGGCAAGTAAAGGGCGAAAATCCATGTTCGCAGGCGGTTCTGTTGGCCGAAAATTACAAAATAAAAATTTATAGTTTCTACCAGTGAGTGTTAAAAATAAATATAAGCCTACTGTGAGTGAAATAACAAGTTAAATAATTTATAGAGAATTCCGGAGTGAAGAATCCTGGATCAGAAGCAAACAATTAAACAAACAATCAGCCACCAGGAAGAAGCAGCTTTTCGAGAAGAAAAATTGGCCACTCATTCCTGGGTGGCCACAGGTTTTTATCCACAAATTTAAAAACACATAGTGCCAGCCGAGAATAAAAACAATAAATCAAAACACTGCGAGCGGCAAAAATTGCCGCGAAATAAGTTTAATAAATATAGTAAATTAAATTATTATGTAAACCACCCAAATTAATTTAGTCCAATTATTATTTAAACAGATACAATATTTATAAAAATTATTTATTTATTCCGAACATGGTAACCGCCCTATAATAATTTTTTAGTATTTATTTCTTTATTTATATATTTGTATATGCATGTTCCATGTAAACGTCCTTCAGTACCGTGGGTAGGCTGTATAAATGTTAGAATTTAAGAGCAAATTTTGAAAAATACAAGTAATCGCAATATGAAGTTGCAAGAGTAGATATTCGTGTTGGGGGATGGGATAAATTAGGCTAAATACAACCCACAACTAGATTTGGGAGATGTGTCCGAGGATGCACCCATGGTTGGGAGGGACTCCCAGGACTACGAAGGTAGCAGTGTAGTCCAGTCCAGGTGTTCCAAAATCCGTGATAGTGAAATTTAGCCGTTGTCCGAGTTTAAAATCCGTTTTGTTGTTTTTTTTTTGTTTTGTCTGCTGCGTGTATTTATTTTTGGTTTGTTCCCCTCCCTGAGAGAGACTTTGCCTAGCCGGCAACGATCGCGCGAAATACAGGACATAACAAATGGCGCCCAAACTGAAAATATAAGAAAATTAATGAAATGGAATTAATAAAAGTAAAAAGTCAAATAAATAAAAGTAACGAAAAAAGTAAATACACACCAGCCACAGTGCGGAATATTCCGGGAAGTCCTTTTTGCTGAGCACAGTCCTTGGGGAGAAAGTGAAGACCCACTAGAAGTGGACCCATGACCGAGTAAACACGGGGCATGCGAAGCCAGTTTAGAAGGTACACAGGCCTGAAATAAAAAAAAAACAATTATCCTTTTTAATATGTTGTCTGTGGGAAAGTAAATTTGTAATAACTTATCTAAATCTGTTGTCTTTGTTTGAAATTGTTGTGGTCCATGTACACGGTTAACAAGGTGTGACATCGATGCCCAACAGGTGCAAGCTTAGGCTGAAAGAAAATGGTAATTAATTTAAAATTATAAAGTTTTTGAAATAATTATGAATATATTTGCACGGACGGATTAGGAAATGAAGGAAAGGAGAGAATTCACAACATTATTATTTTGATAAGACACAAAAATATTTTTATTTATTTTTCATATTTTGTATAAACCACGGCTACACATCAATGTTTTCTTTTAAATTATTGAAATTGTAGTTGACGGGAAGTAAGTAGGTTTTACAGCAGCACACGACAAAAAACAGCCACAGACGGATAGCGATCGTTTTCAAATAAGTTTATTTATTTTCAGCTTCCGAATCGTTGCGTCCAGAGTATTTTTGATAAGGCGAGGTTCACGAGACGCCTAAAAAACTTTTGTCTTCTTTTCTTTTTTTTTTGTTAACTGACTATGGCGTCTCTTTTAGAGATGATACTTAACGAGCTAGTATTATACAGATAAATCGACGAATAACAGATAAAGTTTTGTAAATAAAAAGAATATATTAAATTTAAATCATGGCGGCAACATTCCCCCTTCCGTAATTGATCCTAAGGTGGTCAGTTACTGTCTTAATCGCCGACATCTAGAACCGCAATCTTGGTAGCTGGTCGGTCGAGATTTCCATGCTGTGTCTTAATAGTGGCTCGATGAATCTGACCGTCCTTTTTACTACGTTCCAAATTCAAATGCTCCGGGTTGATCGGCTTGTATCCATTTAATGATCCCATTAACAAGTGGTTCGGCGTGAGTACGGAATCGTTCTCAGAGTCCAGGCTTACAAAGGTTAACAGACGTGAGTTAATGATAAATTGTGCCTCCATTAGAGCCATTTTAAGGCTTTCGTCGTTAAATGAATAGTTCGGGCAAATGTTTCTTAGGACTGCCTTTGTAGTTCGGACCAATCTTTCCCATGCTCCGGCCATGTGGGGGTCGCCTCACACAGAGCTTGTATCGAGGCTGAGGGTGATCTCGAAGTGAACTGCACGCAAGGTCAAGCAGGTAAACAACCCTTCTTTTCTCTTTGCGTCTTCCAACGTTGACGAAAATTGGCCCAAAATAATCAACAAAAGTGAAGAAGAACAGTTTTTTAAAACTTCCAAACCTGCCATTTGAAACTGCAGCCATTTCTATGGAGGCTGTGGCGTAGCGCTAAGATTTTTGCATGTTTGACAAGCTTTCCTAACAGATTTATGGAGTACTCTTAGAAGCAAAATATTTAAAATTAAATGGTCTTTGGTTTGGTTTTTGACCCTTCAATGAGTTGAGTTCATCTGCGAACTCGACTCCCTAAACTTCTTTACTGCACTGGACATGTCGGTCTTGCTGCATTTGGCTCGCAGTCGCTGGATATACAAGAACATAACTGAAACGGCTCTGAAAAGGCGGCGCCAATCAGAGAAATATTCTACGTCGAGTTGAACTTTGGCCACTTTACGGATTGTGATGACCTCCGTTGGCTTGGAAGGAATCGTTGCGGGAGTCCATAACCAGCCATTTTAGAACGGTTCGTGAGTCCCAGCAGAAAGTTGTACGGTCGACTCAAAGGTTTCGGACTTTGACGACCATTTTAACTAAGCGTGAGCCCATCACTGCCGCTTGAAGCATGGAATAGAGAGTGGTTTAAGTGGCGCCACTTTGATTTTGAATCCGTCTTTGTTGTGAACCTCTTTGACTTGGTTTGATATTTTGACGGCTTTCTGCTTGTTGGTCATGCTGTCGACAAAGTCGTCGATATAGTGCGAACGCTGAATCGCTTCTACGGCTTATGGGAATTGATGTTGGTACACCTCGGCATTTTTGTTGTGCACGTAGTGGGCTATAAATGGTGCGCAGCTAATTCCGAAGGTCATGGCTCGCATACCAAAGAAAGCGTTGAGCATGCATGTCGTCATGGCGTATGTTGATCCTGTGGAACATTTCGGCGATATCACCGCTTACAGCAATTCTTTCAAATCTAAAGGCTAGCAGAACTTCGATGAGAGGGTTTAAGCAGTTTGGTCCGCTTAGCAGAAGGTCATTGAGGCATATCCCATTCGTCTTTGCTACCGCGTCCCAAACCAGCCTAATTTTCCCTGGCTTGTTCGGGTTTAAGGCTATAAATATGGGAAAGTGCCAAGTGCGATAACTCTCTTTTTCATCTTTCTCGTCGGATAGTTGCCTGGCGTATCCTTTTAAAAGAAGATTTTTTATTTGGTCGTCGATTTTGGTGTACAGATCTGGTTCGTCCAGAATCCTTTTTCTCATGCATTTCGACTGCTCGTTTGTCCTCGCTCGACAGGAGTTTTTTGGGCAAAATTACATCGAGGTCGAATTGCTCCTTGACTTGATCGTGAAGCCCTTGCCAATTGCAGTCGCAGTGGTGCATGGAGACGTGGCTTTTGAAGTTTGTTGATCCCTGGATGGTCCATCCTAACATGCACTTTGACGCTATTGGATCCTGCGAGATCCTGCAAAGAACGGCAATTTCCAATTTAGTGGCAGGTTCTTCAGATAGCTATACTTACTGCGCAATTTGTCTATATCAACGGTTTGTTTTGGCAGTGCGATGTTTTTCACGGTTTGGAAGTTGTTGAGCCTGAACCGATTTTCTGAACTTTCCGCGGAAGTCTGATTTAATGCGCGCACAAAAGTATCTTCGAGTCATGTGGTTTCTCCAGCCCACTCCAAACATATCGGTGATCGGTGATACCCAGCTTGTAAAAAATTATTGCTTCAATTTAGGTAACAGAAGATCCTTCGTCCAAAAAGGCGAAAGTGCTGATTTTAATCCATCGTGTTGTTGGATTTGTTGGGAACATTTTCCGAGTGGAGTAGTGGATGATGCTTCTTTGCACAGCCGATCATTTCACAATCCTTAGGACGACTTGCCACCCCTGCTCCACAGCGCTGGATTGGAATTGGTCGCATTACGTTACCAAATGATTTGTAGATTCACGTGCTATGCACTTTGGATGAGACTGCTGCTGAACTGCTGCTGCATGGCTAGGAGTTATGACATGATGACTTCTCTCGGCTGTGTTGCTATTGTGCGTGTTTACAGAACTTACTCTGTACGAAAACGGCCTGTGCTATTTGATAGAGCCAGTCATTAAAAGCCCTAATGCAGGGAACTGTTTCGTTGCGCGGGTGCATCGCCCAACTTAGCTTGTGACTCTACCAACTCTTTTACCAGCATCGGGTTGTTTAGGTGCGCTTCCAGTTTGCACTCTTCTAATGTTGCGTACTTCTATGTTGCGAGCGCGTACTCTATTATGGCTTCCAATTCCTTGGGTGGCGGAAGCTATCTCACTCGATCAATCATCCTTACCAAGATGGGCTCGGGTCTGCTGAAGAACATTTTAAGCGTGTCCATTACTACCGGTACTAGATTAGGAAGCAAAAGCTTATCTCTGACCATTTGGCATGCCCTTCCCTTAAGGCACTGTAGCAGACGAAGCATGTTTTCAACGTTGGAGAATCCTGCTGCAGATTTACTATGCTCAAATGTACTGATTGTAGTAGCTTTAAGCATATCTTTATATTTACACATACATACACTCTTTAGTAGCCTTAAGCATATCTTTATATTTACATACACTCTTTAGTAGCCTTAAGCATATCTTTATATATACACATACATACACTGTTAGCAGCCCTACGCATATCGCTAAA
>VNJR01004537.1:0-14158 GCA_008042585.1 Drosophila punjabiensis | reverse complement strand
GTTTTTACATTTCACGTCATGTTTACATATGTATTTAACTTTATTAAAATTAAACAAACATTATAAGTATGCACATTCATTTGTACGTTTTTCAAATTAAAGGAAAATTAAACAATAACATAAAATTATTATAACAAAAAATTAAACAATTAAGCAGAAACATTAAATTATAAAAATCAGCAAACTAAACGAAAACAGCGAGAGAAACACAAAATTCATAATGCATAGCGACATAAAGGCGGCATAGCTGTCTGCAAAATCTAACGGTGCTTTAACTACAAAAAATTTCGCATCGCATTACGATTTATAAGAGGTTACGAAACAAAATTACGATTTATAAGAGGTTCAATATTCTTTGCGTTGCGCCAAATACTACGAATTAACGAGGGGACCAAAATGTATGGAATTTTTACGAATTAACGAGTTTTTTTTCAAGGGGACAGAATTTTATACGAATTATCGCGGTTTTCGATTAACCGGGGTACGAATTATCGGGATTCGACTGTAGCGTAGTTTTAATTAGGGTTTTCTTAAGTTTTCTATTAAGATTCAAAAATAACAGGGGGGACGCCATGTCCTAACTTAGCTTAAGTCTATATATAATAAGGAACATGAAAAAGGCTTAATATTAATTACAACTGAGTTACTCCGGCGGCTGCTCGGCACGAAAATTTGTACGCCCTCCATTTTAGGGCGTTACAAAATAAATTTGACTCAAATAAAATAAACACATTAAAAAACAAAATATACTTCATATCTTTGCCGATTTACGTTTCTAAGAATTTTACATAGTTTAAAAAGCAAATCATAAGATACATGTGAAGAACTGTTTTATCAGCGCGAGTCGCATTAATAAAAAATAAATTTCTAAAGGGAAATATCGCCTTAAGCAAAAGGCACCAAATTTTATCTTGAACGGACCAGCAGTCGATTCAGGTACCTGATTCGATCGCTTACCACCTTGCTAAACCGAGCATCATACAAAAAGCCATCCCCGTTCAAAGCAGTTTTCCATCCTGAATCGTTCAGCGCATGAAGCAAAGTCCGACTGGGTAATGATTGCACGTTCAAAAGTCCGACTGGGAAGTAGCTGCAACCGGGATCAACGCGAAACTTCTTATTGAGAGCCAGTGAAACCCAATTCAGTGGCTGCGGCGGCGATCAACGTTACCGCACCGCACAGTGGGCGATTTGATCTGGCTAGCGGCATTTAATTCAAAATTTTCAAATTTGAAAAAGCGTTAATTTTATTTCGTGTGTCGATAATAGATGCTTTAACTAGATTTTTAGCGGTATTTTCAAAGCTCTACGATCGAGCTGATCATCAGCTGTGAACTGTCAAACACACCATATGATTTAGCAAAGAGCTTAACAACATTTTATGGTTTCTGTGCGTAAAAATTCAAGTTCGTGGCAAATTTACAATTCTCACGTTTTTTATTTAAAGTCTTCGATATTATTAACTTCAAGGTATGTATT
Source organism: Drosophila punjabiensis (assembly GCA_008042585.1). Classification (NCBI taxonomy): domain Eukaryota; kingdom Metazoa; phylum Arthropoda; class Insecta; order Diptera; family Drosophilidae; genus Drosophila; species Drosophila punjabiensis. The sequence goes on along the minus strand of VNJR01004537.1, from coordinate 12,679 downwards.
ACATAAGAAATCAGTGTTTGTGACCAGTCTTAAATGTGTAGCTTAAAAAACGTAGTGGTAATTAAGTCTATTAACAAGGAGACCGAATTAGTGAACACCTGTCGTTCGTGGAATATAACTTAGTAGATTCTTTTACTTGCCGAAAGTGTGAATCATTGTGCGTCCAAAATGTGTAAAATGAACTGCTACTTCCTGCTAACCTTTAAACTATGCTACTTTCTAGCCAGCAATGTGAATAGAAAAACGGAGTATTGTCTTAGTATGGCACGCAGAAGAGATCCCAACGAAGACCAAGACAACCATACTTATTCTTTAAAGGAGCAGTGCGAGATTGGCAAAAAACTGCGAAATTTTACTAGTAGGCTTATAGTAAAGTGGAAAGAGTGTGGCAGAAATAAGGCCTTTTTCGAAAACAAATATAAGGAATGGCTAGATATGCCGCTTGTCTTGCATGAAAAACCATCATCCGATAATGTTGGACGTCCACAAAAAGATATTTCGGCTTGTTGCAAAAAAACGCAAGTAAACAAATTGTCAGGCATATCTGAAGATGAGCCAACAGATGCATTGTTGGTAGCGGCAAGCTGCAGCTTGTATAAAACTGGAAAGCGCAGTGCTTCACAGATGGTGTCAATGCTAAACGCCGATGAAGAGTTTAGCGGTAAGATAATAAAATCTATATCTACCCCTCAGTGTTTACCTTCAAAATTTTCGGATGAAAAAGCACTGGCGCTATTTGTAGATGTGGGACATACCAAGTACACATGGAATTTGTCAAAGAGAGCCGCCAAAGGACAAAACGCCGACATATATCCATGCTATGATAAACTGCGTTATGCGAAAAAAAAATGCTATCCTAGTGTCATTACGGTCACTGATCAATTTGCTGAAGTATCACTACAAAGCTTAGTGGACCATACGATAGCTAGGATTATTGAAGCACACCCAGAATGTTTTTCAAATCATATCGAAAATAATAATAGCACCCAATTAACATACAAATGTAGTTGTTATGGCAGCAGCGGATGACTTCGATGGAAACATGGTAGATCAATATTTATTTTCAATTTGTATGGTGCCATTAACAGTGCAAAAAGGACTGACAGTTTTATGGAAAAACAATCGACCTTCTTCTACTCGATATTGTCGGCCCATTAAGATACTTTGCGAGAAAAAATCGGCAGACCTGACTCGCAGAGAAATTGAAAATATTAAAGGCCAAATATCAAATATTTTACCAACAGTAATGAATACTTTCACAATTCAACACCAATTTTATATGACCATGCTGGATGGCAAAACGTTCGGTGTTATATCGGAATTTTCTTCGCAAACTTGCGGGGAATCTGCAGCGCAACTCCAAAAAATATGAATGATCTAAATTTGGTGAAAAGCTTTTCTATTAATGAAAACCTATTTGAATATGGCTTATCAACTCTACACGCCTGGATTAGGTTTTTCGAGTGTGTTTTGCACATTGCGTATAGAGAGGAAATGCATTTACTGGTGGATATACCAATTGGTAGTTCTGGCAGTACAAACAACGGAAACACTGCAAGGAGATTTTCCCAACAACCAAATTTGGCTGCACATATAACAGGAGTAAGCTATGAATTAATTCATCGATTCAGTGTAGTCCTACGAGTACTCGCTTGTGGACATGAAATAAATGCGGAGGCATTCCGATCTTACGCATTTGAAACTGCTAAAATTTTTCTGAAGGCATACCCCTGGTTTTACATGCCATCGTCTGTTCACAGAATTTTAATTCATGGAGCGGACATTGTAAGCCATTTTTGTCTTCCAATTGGTATGATGTCGGAGGAAGCTCTTGAAGCCAGGAACAAGGACTTTCGGAACATACGCGCAAGCAATACGCGAAAAAATTGCAGGAAAAATACCATGGAAGATATCTTAAATGCTTTATTAGTTTCTTCCGACCCTTTGATATCTTCATTGTCAAATGGGTATTCAATTTCTCCTGCAAAAACGATTGCTATGGATGACGATGTTCAGAGCTTGCTTTTAACAGATCATCTTGATATGCCGGTCTCTGATTCAGAAGATTCTGAATAACATTTTATCTAAATTTAGCTAATATCTTATGAATATGAATATGCTTGTTAAAGTTGTAAAAATAAAAATTATAAACGGAAACACAAAGTGTTAATTTAAAAAAATAATGTTTTACTTTAATTAAATTTTTTTTTATTCTTTTTAAGGTAATTTTGATATATGGAAAAATGTAAAAAAAAAAAATTATAAAATTAAAAACAAAATGTTAATTAAAAAAAATGTTTTTTTAAATAAAAAAAAAAATTTTTTTTTATCTTAAAAAATTTTATAATTTTTTCCTGAGGAGTGAAAAAATATCCGATTGAAGATATCTATTTTAGTTTAGAAGTGCCGCTACCGAGGCCCAATCGCCCACTGTGCACCGCCCAGCCCCGCCCATTGGCCGGCCATTATTGCTATATCGGCGGAGCCCTATACGGCAGGATCATTTGTATCGCCTGCGTTGTATTCTTTTGTTAATCTTAGTTTATATTTTAAAAATAGTTTATACTTATATCTTAATTTGTTTTCATGTGCTGCTGACAAGTTTCGTTTTCCATATTTGCTATTAATTCCACCCTTATCAGCCAAGGTCACAGTGACGTCAGCGGGCCCGTCGACATCGAGGGACTTGGTCGTAAGTACGGCATAGTCGGTATAAAAATTTGTGAGAAGCTAAGACCAGTACACAGTTACAGCAGATCGCTCAAAGAAAGCGATTTGTCTTCATTTTGATTGTTAAATATTTTCCTATATCTATTATTGTTTGAATTGAGTATGAAATCGACTCTTTTTGAATTTTTGCTTACAATTTTAGAAATAAATTCGCATTATATTTGGAGTTTAAAATTTGTTGATTTATAACGAAAATTGAATGAATTATAAAAATTGAAATCATGAAGCATTAGAGTTCTTTTTTTGGGCACCTTAAGGCTGCAAACATAGTGCGCGCTAAGACGAAGATGAAGATGAAGACGAATTGTTTGCGATGCGAGTAAGCTAATAGGTTGCATAGTGCACGACGAATTTGTCGCAATGGATTTATAATCAGATGATGACCTACTGTTAGAGCAAAGTTTATTTTTAAATTAAAACGGAACAAAATAGTGAACGGAAGAATTCACCCAATTAATTTGGAAAGAAAAGCATTCGGCGAATTTCAACATTTATTTAATGAGCTGCGACAAGATGGAAAAAATTTGTGGAATATACCAGAATGAAAATCAGCACATTTGATTACATTCTGCTAAAAATTGAACCGCCAATAATCAAAAATTGGACAAATTTTTATAAAGAACAACGTAAAATAGCAAGCGATTCGTCTTCGTCTCAGCGCGCACTATGTTTGCAGCCTTAGGGTCAACACCTCAGATGTAATCGATTCGATACGAGATAACTAACATGTTATTTCTTTAACAAATATAGTTCATGCCGTTGCTTATCCGAGTTTTCGGGTTTCCTTCTTTTCTCCCGATACTCTGTCGACAATTAATTCGAGTAATGGGAATGTCCCAAGAGGTACAAGAACCACGCCATTTTCCCTGAGCACAGGCGAAAGGCAGGCAAAGCATGCCCTCCTTATACAGTTCTATACTCTTTGGCAGCAGGCATTGTTCAAACAAACAAGTCTCATAGGGATCACTTTAGTAATTTTGCGCCAAATCGTTATGCTACTTTATTAGTGAAAATGATTTTTTCTGTTAAGGCCCTAAGGAATTTTCAGGAAAGTTTTCCAACATTTTTGTAGCAGGAAAAACATTTGCTTGGAATTTCAAACAATCGAAAAAAATATATCATCCAAATCGGTTTAGCTGTTCTCAACTGATGTGAGAATTAGTATTATTATTATTGTTTTTAGTGACAATACCCAAATTAATTTGATTTATCTGTTCTAACTATATGGCCATACGAATTGACCGCATGGTGGTCATTTCGGATTCCTCAAATGGCTGGCCATAAATAGACAACGTTTCTCCACTTCTCCGCGATAGCTGTGAAGAAAATTCGGCCAATCGATATGGATGGGGAATGATAAATGCTCGTAACTAGTTGATACGACACATAAACCTACATCGGTAGTACATGGCTTCGTGTATTCCCAATTTATTTGATACTCATAACCCTGGCAGCAATCAAATGAAATGACCTTTTCTTTTCCAGGGGATTTTTTCTATGCACTTTCGGTTGGGCTAGCCATTTAGCTTAAGATATGCAATTCGCCGCCGCATTACGACAAATAGAATAGAACACAAACCCAAACAAACAACAAAGCCAAACCCATTGTCCATTTCGGTACAAATCGGCTTCACGTGTGGTGTTCAGCGCGGAGTCAGACCAGAATGTACGCATGTTTTCCCCACAACGACCCTCCCTTTTTTGTACCCTTGCAGGGTATTATAATTTCAGTCAGAAGTTTGCAACGCAGTGAAGGAAGCATTGCCGACCCTGTAAAGTATATATATTCTTGGTAGGCATCAACAGCCGTATTTGTAGCTACGGAAAATAAAAAGAAAGTAAATGTCAAAAAATTAAAGAAATCTCTTCAGTTTATTCATTACGACTAAAAAGGTTCAACAATTTTAAAGGGACCTACAAATTTCTGCAGAATTGTGGACACTACTGGTAAGCATATCAGCATCGCTCTTGAATTGGAAGAAAACGAACAGTCGTTTTCTATTTCGTTATTTAATAGCACGTAGCTAATGATTCCAAACCTCAGGTTTAATAAGAAAACAGAAAATAAGTTAAGTTAAATAGATTTATTATACAGATTTAAATTTAAGAAATAGTGTTAAAGCTTCTCATATCCATCCTAAACAAAACGCTCAAAACGCTAAACAAAACTTTTTTTGGGCAATTTATGAGTGAAAATGCTCATATCTCAAAGTATGTTAAAAAACGGTAGAGTTAAAATTGTATTTATACCCTTGTAGAAGTTCGCTACGCAGTGAAGGAGCCTTCTTCGACCCTATAAAATATACTTTTATCTCATAGCATACAGCTGTCATAATTTTCTAAGACTTAAATAATCGCCTTATGGAAAATGTAAGTGCTTGCCACACTACTCAGCCACACTTTACAGGATAATTTAAGTACTTTATTTACAGCAAAGCCCATCATATTAATACATTTCACGTGCTTAACCTTACTTAAATTCTTTGTTAACACGTCTCTCCTCATTTTTTTTGTGGATACATATCTTTCATCAATTTTTATACCCTTGCAGGGTATTATAATTTCAGTCAGAAGTTTGCAACGCAGTGAAGGAGTCATTTTCGACCTTATAAGGTATATATATTCTTGATCACCATCATCAGCCGAGTCGATCCAGCCATGTCCGTCTGTCCGTTTCTACGCAAACTAGTCCCTCAGTTTTGAAGCTATCTGAATGAAACTAGTCTTCTATATACTCTCACTCGTATATATGTCGAACGAGTAAGTAGTAGTAATAAGTTTTTTGAAAAAAAATATTATTTCACTGTTTTTTTAATATATCTTTATGAACTCTTGGCTATAAGCTTTACATATTGTTTCCGATTTTTTGATTTAATTTTATAACAAGAAAGGAAGATAACTTCGGCACGCCGAATTTGGTATACCCTTGCAGATTCCAATTGTATAAATTATAGTCTATCCCAATATAATATAATATGAACTACTTTTATATTTATACAATTTTTACAGTTTTACATTTTTACATGTAAAGTAAAATGTAATTTTTCTGCTAATTTACTGATACTAATTTACTAATTGAAGAAATTGTGTTAAAAATTGACAAAGTTATCATATTTTTCTAAAAATTTCCCCACCGTTCCTATGGCAGCTCTATGATATAATAGTCCGACTTGTATAAAATTAAATCTAAAAAACTATATTAATATCTAAACCATATATTCGAGAGTTGATCAAGATATGTTAAAAAACAGCGGTTTTAAAATTTTTATCTTAAAATTTACGAATAGTTTCTATGGCAGCTATATGATAAAGTTGACCGATCGGGCTCGTTCCGACATATATACGAGTGAGAGTATATAGAAGACTATATACAAAGTTTCATTCAGATAGTTTCAAAACTGAGCGCCTAGTTTGCGTAGAAACGAACAGACGGACAGACAGACAGACGGACATGGTTAGATCGACTGGGCTGTTGATGCTGATCAAGAAAATATATACTTTATAGGGTCGGAGATGATTCCTTCAATGCGTTGTAAACTTCTGACTGAAATTATAATACCTTGCAAGGGTATAAAAATCAGACTACTATATCATGTTGCTGCCATAGGAACGGTCGGGAAGTTTTTAGAAAAAAAATTATAACTTTGTCAGTTTTCAACATAATTTTTTTTACTTCAGAAACAAGTATTCCATTTTTTTATTCAGAATTTCATTGTTAACTTCATAGGAATCGGACGATTATATCATACAGCTGCCAAACGATCGGTAAATATGGAGGAAAAAATATAATTTACTTTACATTTTATTCTTTGTCTTCGACGGGGATGGACGTGTTATTCAAGAGCTCCAAGTTGAGTTCTTTCTCCAATATATATAAACCGAACGCGAAATATATATAAATATTGCTAACTGTGCGATTTTACTTCTTGAAGTGCCATGCACGTTAAGCTCAATTAAATGAGCGGCGATCAAAATAAGTAGCGTAGAAGCTCCGTTAACCAAAGAAACGGTTGTTATTTGTATTTCTCAATATGCGAAAGAACGTCTACAAAGAGCAACCCGGCCTTACTGGCCGTCGAAAACACGAGAGCGCGCTCTCTATCACCAGCCCTACTAATTCCAACTCCTACAATTTGGAGCTATCAATGCCAGACCCTACCACCACCGGCTTCTATGGAAGACGCACCTACAACAAGCAGTGCTCCATCGCCAACTGCAACGGCAACAAACGCTTCGATAAGCAGCAAGCGGTTCCAGCCATGCAGACCGGTATAGATCGCTACATCCAGATTAAGCGTAAGCTTAGTCCGCAAAACACGGTTGGTAAAAAACCAAAGATCAACCGTATCTTCCAAATCAACGAACAAGCAAGGAGTCTCAACAACACCAACAGATTTTCCCTCTTAGCAGATGCTGAGAGCCGAGCCGGAGCAGGTGACCAAGTAGAAACCAAAGCCCCCACCTATTTATATTAGGGAAAAAGTTCAAACGCCCTGGTCAACGAAATCGTTGCGCTGATCGGGGACGAAAATTTTCATATTGTTCTGCTTATAAAAGGGAGCATCCACGAAACCAAAGTTCAAACCAAATATGAAGAACACTTTCGAGCTGTGTCTAAATACCTGGAGGAAACAAAAAAGAACTTTTACACCTACCAACTAAAAAGCAGCAAAGGACTACAAGTAGTACTAAAAGGAATCGAACCTGACATCGCCCCCTCTGAGATATTAGAAGCCCTTAAAGACAAGGGATTCTCTGCTAAGAATGTCAGCAACATTATCAACAAAAACAAAAAGCCGCAACCACTCTTTAAGGTCGAGCTCGAGCCAGACAGCAAAACCTTAAAGAAAAATGAAGTGCACCTGATCTACAAGCTGCGGTTCTTATTGCATCGGAGAATCACCGTGGAAGAACCCCACAAACGCAACGGTCCAGTACAATGCACAAATTTACACACCAGGACGTACTGCACACTTCGCTCAGTCTGCCTAGACTGAGGAGACTTCCACAATTCCGCACACTGCCCTGATAACAAAGAAGACCCCCCATACAAAAAAATGTGGGAACTGCGAAGGAAACGATACGGCAGGCTACAGAGGCTGTTTGGTGTACAAGGAGCTAAAGAGTCGCTTGCGACGAGTCACAGCTTCACATCATCAAAATACACAAAATGTGTATTATAAGTCAAAAACAACGCCAGACGTATTTTTCGCCAAGGCAGCCGGATCATCTTTTAGTCCGCTCAGTACCACCAACGACATCTCCTACGCTGAAGCGCTGCGAACCGGTATGGAAAATCCACCCCTGTTACACCCAAAAACGCTCAGCAGGTCCCAGGGCACCCACAAAGCAATTTGGAAACTATGATGTTTACCAGAAGCCAGATGCCGAAAAAGCATATTTAAGATAGGACTCAGCCAAATCTAAGCTCTCCGGTTATGTCTGTCTCCCCGATAAGAAATTCGTCAGTTTGCTGGGCGCTCAGCAAGACACACAGAGCCAAACATTTGCCTCACATCTCAGGGGCGTCTTGAAGCCGAACCCTGCTGCTGCACCAAAGTCATCCGAGAGCTAAAACCGAAAGATGCTCCCGGCGATGACCTAATAACTCAAAAAATTAATAATGAACTTCCGAACTATGCTATTTAGGTTATCTGCAAACTCTTTAATGGGATCATAAGTGTCGGCTACGACACAGAAAAAAAACGGGATATTGTTGCCAAAATCAAATACAGGCAGGCATGATTTCGTGCCAAGGTCGGATTTTCTTAAACTGAGAATAAACACACTTAAAATGTGCAATATCCAAAATTCTTGATTCAATCCTGACAATTCTTAAAAATTTTAATCCCAATAATGTTTAAACAAACCCCGATTGTTTGTAAATATTTTAATCCCTAAAATTCTTGATTCTATCCTGACCATTCTTAAAGTTTTTAATCCCAAAATTGCTTGATTCAACCCCGATTGTTCCTAAATATTTTAATCCAAAAATTTCTTAATTCAGTCCCTATTTTTCTTAAAAATTTTAAACCAAACCGTTCCTGATGCTATACCTATCATTCTTAAAAATGTTAATCCAAATAATTCTTGATTAATCCCCAAAATTCTTGAAATTTTAAAAAATTTAGATTTCTTGTTCCTAACTTTTCTTTTAAAATAATATTTTTTATTTAGGCTTACGGTTAATATTAAAATTAATTACATTACATGTCGATATTAATATTTTATATATTTGCAGATGCTTAACTCTTATATATGTTTTCCCATTGTTTAAAGGATACAAATGCAATGGAGGTGTGTTAAAAATGTCCATAACTTTCGTAAGATTTTTGCCACTATAGAACCAATTTTGTACGCTCTAAAATGACTGTCAAAGCCTTTTACACGTATTTGCTTACAAATAATAAAAACTTTTTCATTTGTCCAAACGACTATTTGCATTATTTTATATAATGTGAATGAATTTAAGTTGTAGTAGTTTTATATCGCGTTCCCTTATAATTTAAATCATTACGTATTTTGCAGTTTTCGAAACTCAATTCGATTTCCTTAACAATTTCATTAATCTAAAATATCGCCTACTATCACCTACGAGACCAGACATTTCTATTTCAATGCCACTTTAAGCTCGTTTACAAGGTGGTCAAATGATCTTTCCTTTCCGTAGTCATGTACATTTGATGAGGATATATACGCTGCAGGAAAAGTCTAATTTAGACAAAAGATGAATGGGCATCAAAGGAAAATTAACTTAGCAGCCAGACTACCAGAGCGTTGTTAATTCGAAAATCATTCGGGTACAATGAATACGGAATTACTAAATCAGTTTAAAATTGTGAACCTAATTTTTAAAGTTTCCAACGCAGTTAAGGAGTCATATCCGACCCTATAAAGTATATATATTCTTGATCAGCATCAACAGCCGAGTCGATCTAGCCATGTCCGTCTGTCCGTCCGTTTCTACGCAAACTAGTCCCTCAGTTTTAAAGCTATCTGAATGAAACTTTGCAGATAGTCTTCTATATACTCTCACTCGTACATAAGTCGAAACGGGCCAGATCGGACGACTATATCATATAGTTGCCAAACAAATGATCCGTAAATTTGTTGAAAAAATTGATAACTTCACTATTTTTTAACATATCTTGATCAACTCTCGGGTTTAAGCTACATGAATTATTCTAGATTTTCAGATTGAATTTTGTAAAGATAGGACTACTATATAATATAGCTGCCATATAGCTGGATCGGTCGGGAAATTTTTATTATTATTATTTTTTATTATTTATAATTATAACTCTGCCAGTTTTCAACATAACTTCTTCTACGTTAAGATACATGCATTCTATATTATTTCAGAATTTTGTTTTAAATTTCATTAAAATCCGACGGCTTTATCATATAGCTGCCATACAAACTACAACATAAATCAATAATAATTATTATTTTTAATGATAATCGGAAAAGTCCTAAATTTAAAAATCATCTCGGAAATGAATAGATTGTCCAACAAGGATTTAAACGATGTTATCCTTTTTGTCCTAAGTGGATTCTAAGTGGTTGATTTCTTTACTTAAAAGTGTTCCCGAAAATCATTATTTAGGGTCCCTAGTAAAAATGTAAAACTGTAAAAATAAAATTGAGTTGACAGTAATTTATTTTAAAATATATAGGGTTAGATTATAAATAATGCAATTGAAATCTGCAAGGGTATACAAACTTTGGCGTGCCCAAGTTAGCTTCCTTTCTTTTTAAACATCTTTCCATTTGCAAAATTGGTAAAACTATTCTTATTTAAACTGTTTTTAATATCTTCCAAAGTATAATACAACAGTTTTGGAATTTCAAATACAGATTTAAAAATAAAACTTAATGGCATAAGAATAATGCTAATTTTTTACTACCTAACGTAGGATTTCCATGAAATGTTATTTCCGTAATTTTTTCTTCAATTAAAATTGACTTTGGGTCTTAAAACAAATTTAAGCTTTTTAATACATAAGCAAATGTTCAGTTGCTATATCATTCAATGGATCTTTGCAGAAGCTTAGATGTCCATTAATTCATCATTAACAGAGTTTTTACTCAAATAGCTTTAAGTTATGGTGGCAATAGATGCAAATAAAGATGATACAGTATTCTGCAACTCGACCGCAAAATTTGTAGGCAATGAACTTTTGTCATACAAACTTAATAAAATGTTAAGGGCTTTAAGTTTTAATTGATTTATATTAAATGGTATATTTTGAATTGCCATAGGTCCATTTATTGGTACTGGAATAGGTGGCTCTTCTCTTGTAAAAACATCATTAAGAATGGGTGATTTTTCAACAACTGTTTGATAAATGGTCGGTTCATTACCAGACGAGTGAATATTATAAATGTTTCTTAAATTGTCTGCAATTTTTTTGCTCGCAATATACTTCTAAAAACTGTTTTGAAATAATATGAACATTTTTCAGACTTGGAGTCTTGACGCTTCTCTTACAACGAAAACAAATGTATGTCGGGGATTATTCCGGGGAAGTACACGTTTAATAGTTTGTCTCGTAAGGAGAAGATTCAATAAATAAAAGCAAAGCAATATAAACAAAAAAAAATTTCATTACAACATTTTAGACAAAAAATGCATCAACATATATGCCAAAAGTTCATCAACAAATTCATCAACAATTAATCAATAGTCCATAAAATATTTTTTTAATATAATAATTTTTTATTATCATATGAAATGAAAAGTAATAGCAATAACAATACTAATAGTAATATTTTAAAACTGCAACATTTTTTGTTTGCCTTCTGTCAATGCATCTGCTTTCTTTCCTTCGCTCATTTTTCCTTGCAGCGCGCTGAGCCAGTTCTGCTGCTAAATCTTTTGAAGGAGTTTAATATGGAGAAGGTTTATGATTATTTAATCGGTAAGTATTCAAATCAAATTTTAATATTTTAGTGGCAGATTGTGTGTGTATGCATGTTCGTCGCTGTATACATACACTGCCGCTCAACTGAATAGGTTTGACTTCTTTTTTAGACTTAGAATATAATATCTTCATAACGAGCACTCGGATTTAAACCAAATAAATTTTTTTAAGTAAAACGATCAATTCTTTATAAAATACAAAAGTTTTTTTTTTTTTGGTTTGGTTTTTATATTTTTTTTATTTTTTTTTTCAAAAACATAGCTGAAAACCTACATTATTTTTGGCTCAAGTGAATAGGTTTGACCAACAAAACTATTAAAAAAAATTATTCACAGCAATATTTCATGGTACTTGGTAACTTAAATAATAAAAGACATTATTTCTGAATTATTTAATATTTGGTATGACCCCCCCTATTCTTAATTATTTCAAACATTCGATTTGATAAGGAATCGTAATATTTTTCAATTTCACTCAGTGAAATAGTTGCCCAGGCTTTTTTAATCGCTTCAACCAGGGTCGCCGAGTCTTGAAATTGTCTTCCCCCTTCATACACTCTCCTGGATAAAAGTCCCCAAATGTTCTCGATAATATTTATGTCTGGGGAGTATGGCGGCCACCCGAGCAAGTTCACATTCTGGTCCTTAATCCACTGTTTTGTAACCCGGGCTGTATGGATGGGGGCGTTGTCTTGTTAGTACGTCCATTGAATAGGTCCAAAAATTTCGGAAAACTGGGGAAAAGCCTTTTGGAGCACAGTCTTGTAGACATTTGCATTCATCTTTGATGAAACAAACTGCAGCTCGCAAGTTCCATAAAACGATATGGCTCCCCAAACCATTACGCCTCCTGTACAGGAGTGATGACGACTCAAAAAGCATTCCTCTTTTCGCATATAGTGAAAATAATAGTTGTAGCCATCCGGTCCGTCGAGATTGAACTTTTTTTCATCGGAGAAGACCACAGCCTTCCACTCCTTGTTCCATGTCATGTGATCCCGCGCAAATCGAAGTCGCGCTTCCTTC
>VNJR01004535.1:0-46256 GCA_008042585.1 Drosophila punjabiensis | reverse complement strand
TCGCAATGTATCAGCAATGTTTTGTGAACAATGATTAGTTGTGCTTAGAAGTTTTTTTGTTGCTAAGGATGCTGTTTTTAATTCGTAGTTATATACGAAATGACCCGTCACAGTCAAAAAACTAGCATTGGCACTTGATGTCCACAAATCACACGTAACTGCGATATTCGAAACATTTACAAGGATTGCTGATAACTTGGCAGAAGTTTCGGTAAAATAATTATACATCAGCACATCTCTTAAGTGCGTCTTGCTGGGTAATTTATACCGAGGATCCAATACATGAGTGTATTGCACGAACCCTTCGTTTTCTACAATATTGTAGGGCTGCACATCTTTGGCAACCATTTCAGTTAGAGCTTTATCTATGTCAGTCTTTCTTTTAGAATTTGAATCATACATGACGGCTCTTTTAAAGTAAGACGCCACAGAGTTCATGATCGATCTGCAACTGCTGCTTGTAGATGTAGTGACGTTCCTCTCAGCACGTACAACTTGTGTGCTCGATTCTGGGCTCTTTCTTTCCACGCCAGGATGGAACCTTTTTAAATGGTCATGCAAGTTAGATGTATTGCCGCTTGTCTTGTATTCTTTGCCACAATCGAGACATTTGGCATATTTCTTGTCGTCCGACCTTTTAAAATATTTCCAAACATGTGAAATTTTCGACTTCTTATTGTTACTCTGTTTCTGTGTTGGTTCCAAATCTTTTTCAGAGTCTGTGCTGGAGGAGCACTCACAGTCCGGCTTGTCGGCACTTGATGAAGACACTCGACGTTTACCTTAAATTTAACAAATTATAGATCAAAACACTTACGTATATAATATAGTAAACATACCCAGATTTAAAAAGCGATCCATATTAATTTAACTAATGTTTCTTGTTTTAAAATTTTTCCTCGTTTTTGCAGTTGACGCCGACACAGATAATGCGCGAACAAATTTTTTAGGGATGTAAGAAGCGCACTATCGAAGGTGTCTGCTGCCATCGATGGTGGCTCGATAGTGCTAAACCATCGATAGTGGCGATAGTGCCATCGATAGTTCTCCACCTCTAGTACTGTTCGACGAAGTGTCCAAGCCTGCCACAGGCATAGCAGAAACCGGTCTCCCTTTTTTAGCTTGAGGCACTCCTTGGCCAAATATCCTTGGGAATTGCAATTGGCACAACGCAAATCCTTGTTGGCTGCAACTCCTCCAGAAAGGTACTTTGACGAACATCCTCCTGTCTTGCGCTCTGGCAAACGAACTTCCGAGAAAGCCCGCAAAATCTATAAATGTCCCGGAGAAGCACTGTGTGCGAGCCTGGTTACGTAGCGCTAGTGCTGGAATTTTTCCTATGACGTTCTCTAGGAGCTTCTCCAAATGGATGTTAATGTCGTCAGCTAGCATAACCTTTTCCTCAAGCAGCAACCTTTTTTTCTGAACGCTGTAGACGCCCTTGGAATGCGCTCTTCAGCTGTGCTGCGTCAGCAGAGATGCAGCTTCATCCATATCCTCCATTGATTTTGCTGCCGATTCGCTTAGTGGCTAATCCTAGCCAGCCGAAGTTTTGGCTTGTGGATCGCTTGTGGAAGCACTGTAAATTGATTAAATTTACCGTCAGGCATGGTGGTTACTGACCACTTCCGAAGCTTTAATATATATATTTTATTTTAACCTCCCTCCCCCAGCACAAGCATCCGAATGACGCAACTTCGTTTCACTTATGCTCTTTTCGATATATGTAGGTTTACATTCGTTTTCTTAAGGTAATGTATAATTTAGACAAAGATGATAGTTTTGTTCTTAAATTTAACAGGGAATTGATCTTCTGCCTCTTTAATTCAATGGGCTTCAACAGCAACAGCTCTTGTATCTTTAGATAAAAATTGTCTGAGAGCCACTTATAATTTATATAAGAATATATAATCAGGCGATTTCCTATACGACTAAATGACTGAATTACTGAAAATATTGATGATAGTTAGCCGAGATTTTCAGCCGAATAGGGAACAACCCAAAATAGTCGGCGACTATCAAGTTTTCAATGTCAAAGTATAAAAAATTGAGGAAAATGCCATATTAAAGGAAGAACAATGCTTTAGATTGCTTAAAGAGAGGTTTAACAGCTTGAAGGAGTTGATCTAAGACACCACTCAATGGTCTGCGAGTGGGTATTTGCTTGCCACACTGCCTTTTCGGAAATTTAGTCAACATTTTCAGCATCAATGGCGGTCAAGTGTTCCGCTAACGGAAGTGTTACACTTAAACCCCGTGATCTGAACACACAAAAACCAAACAGATTCTTAATTTGAATCAAATTATCTATTAAATGAGCTACGATCATAACAATAAATGAAAACTCTGAAGGTTATGAGGTTTTAAAAAAACAAAAATTTAGATTTTTCACTTTTTTCTTCACTAATTATTATTTTTTCTTAAATAAATTTTATTTTTATTTTTTGCTGGATGTACATTAGATGGTTGGTAGCTCATTTGTTGAAAGAATCTCTATGAAACATTAATTCTAGCGTCTGTGACGATCCGTCGCTACCGGATGGCCAGGATTCGCCTCAGATATTTATTTGTGTTCAGGCGTGGTTGCTACAAGAGATTCCGACCCGGTCCCAGAGGAGAAGGCTAGGAGCATTACACAGTAATCGAGTATGGAGTTTTATTCATAGACAATGGTTTACAGCAATTATAGACTGGCTCGGGTGTTCTCGTGGCTGGGGTCCGCTCCCGCTGGTAGGTCCTGGGTCGTCCTGTCGCTGGGCCGTCCTACCGCTGGGTCGTCCTATTGCGGCGACTCCGGGTGACCGTGGAAGTCGGTCTGCACCGGGGTTTGTCCCCTCGGGTCTGCCAACTAGGGGCGAGTTTGGGAAGCCACTCGAGTCGGCTACGGAAGAGAAAGCTCGGGAGACCGCTCGGGTCAGCCAATTAGAGAAGAGGTTTGAGAGTCCACTCGGGTCTGCCAATATGCTGAAGTTTGCGAGTCCACACGGGTCTGCCAACTATGCTGCAGTTTGAGAGTCCGCTCGGGTCTGCCCTATATGAGAAGGTTTGAGAGTCCACTTGGGTCTGCCAAATAAGGAGAAGGTTTGACAGTCCACTCGGGTCTGCCAAATAATGAGACGGTTGTAAAGCCCACTCGGGTTTGCGAGAGAGGGTTTGAGAGTCAACTCGGGTCTGCCAATTAATGAAAAGTTTGTAGAGTCCACTCGGGTCTGCGAGAGAAAGTTTGAGAGTCCACTCGGGTCTGCCCAATATGAGAAAGTTTGAGAGTCCACTCAGGTCTGCCCAATATGAGAAAGTTTGAGAGTCCACTCGGGTCTGCCCAATATGCGAAAGTTTGAGAGTCCACTCGGGTCTGCCCAATATGAGAAAGTTTGAGAGTCCGCTCGGGTCCGCCAATTAATGAGATCTCGGATCGGTGAACCGAACCGCGGATGAGGGGGATGACGGGAAGTACTACCAGGTTATTAATTACCACGCTTGCTTACCAGATTCCTTTCCTGCGAGTCCTCCTCCCTGTCTCTTGCTAGTCCGTTGCTCCTTCACCGATCGCCGGCTGGGACTAAGTGCCGATACAAGGGCTGCGGCTCGCGTTATATAGGGATCTGGCGAGTTTCAGTGTGCCCTCCCGCCTGTCTGTCTTTAGCCCCTTCCTTGGGTGCGCCTAACGCCTCGGCGCAGTGTGACCGGTCGCTCTTGGTCAGTGTGACCCTCTGCGCAAGGCCGTTCTCGCGCTCGCGCTCTGTGTTTGAATTTGAACTCTGGCTTTCTTTCTCTTCCCCTTTTTCCCGTTCCGTTGCTCTTCCATATTGTTTCTTTATGTCTTATATTTATTATTCAGATGTTTCCTTACATTATTGTTCTTATTATCTATTTTACTTCATTTGTATCCGTATGTCTATAGTAATCCATATGTTTCCTTATTCTATTTTACTGTGTATTTGTGCGCGTTCCGCGTCACACTCCCCCACACTCCCTTTGGTTCTTTGGCGTGTGGCTTCACCGTCACCACGTTTTTCCTGGTCAATCGGACGCTCCAAGCGTCGCCTCCTGGGTCCCATAACGTTTCGCTGCTATTTTTTTCCCGGATCAGTCCCACGGCGTGCGCTGGCAACTCAATTTCGTCCGGGACACTCCATCCCCAGCTTCTCAGTTCCTCCGCGCCATGCAGCTTGCCCCTTGCTGCCGCCGCTCCATCAGGGTTGACCCAGCTCCAATTCTCATCCGAGTGGATCTCAAGGATACGACTGTGTTTGGCGCTGCGCTTGTCCTGATCCCCCGGCCGCCTGGGTCCGTACTCTCGGGTCCGTGCCAGCGTGTGGTGTGCATACTGGTGATGGTGCTGTGGAGCCTCCTGCCCATGGTGCCTCGGCCGCTCGCATCATTTTGGCCGCGCCACTGCCACTTGCCTGCCCGTCCTGCTGGTATGTCGGTCGTGTTGACTCCGGACGTCTCGCCGCTTCGTATTCCCCGCCGTTCTGTAGCGTGTGCGCCACGCCACCCTTCGCCGTTTGTAGGGTCGTCGAACGCGTTGGTTCCAGGTGCTTCGCAGCTTCGCTGCCCACGATGTTCAGTGGCGTGTGCGCCACGCGTTTTGACCCTTATCCGTTTGCGCTACCGTCACCTTGGCTGGGGCGTCCGTAGTCTTCTCCAGTGTCGTAGGCTGTCCCATCTTCCTCGGTGCTGTCCTCTTTCGCGATCCGCTCGCCATTGTCGGTGCCTCTATCACCCTTGCTCGTGCCCTGGCTGCCGCCATCTTCGCATGGTTCTTCCTGAACTTCCGCATGCTCGCCTGCAGTTTCTCCATCTTCCCTGTAATGAAATGTGCGTTTTTGTTAGCCTTATTGTCATGCCAGCTGTTTAGTGTTGTTAAGCGTGTATCTTCTAGTGTTTATAATTGTGTGTGGCAAGTGTTGGGTGTGAGTTATTTAGTGATGTGTGTGTGTAGTTTAGTTTTGAACGTGTGTTGTTTAGTATTGAGCTATCTGTAACTTTTAGTTCGTAGTTACGAGAATTGCTTAGTTCCATGTTGTTCCCTACATATAGTTTTGTATCCCCGATGTATACGCGCTTGGTCTTTCGAGTTTTTGGATCCTTGACGGTTACTTTCACTGGAGAGGTGAACTTAACTACCCTTCAGGGTCCATCATATTTCGGCGCCAGCTTTGCATCAAACTATTCCGCTGCTTTTGACACGGGATGCGTCTTGCACCAGATCCAGTCGCCGATCACTGGCCTCCATTCCCTTTTGCACAAATCGTAGTGTTTTTTTTTTCTTCCTTGCTGCATTCTCCAAATGTGCGGTGGCCTCTTTCCGGATGTCGTTCATCCTTTTCCACCTTGTCTCCATATTTTCCGTCATCAGTCCTGAGCCTGTGGTTACGGTATCGAACAGTGTATTTGATAGTCTCAATTCCTTTCCAAATATTATCTGTGCGGGGCTGATTTTCGTTGATTCTGACGTACTGCTGTTATACGCCAGCATCAGCTCCGGTACATGCTCGTCCCCTGTAAGTTGGGCGATGCCGTATGCCCCATTTCTCCATGGCCGTTCGGTTTTTGTGACCTGCGAACTGAACGCCATTGTCCGAGATTAGCGTTTTCGGTGCGCCAGCCCTTAACAGTATTCTCTCCCTAAAGACCCGTAAGAAAGCGTCTGCTGATGATTGTCGAATTGCCGCGAGCTCGACCCATTTGGAGAATTTGTCCACGATGACTAGCAGCATAGTATTGCTGTGCTTGGTCCGTGGCATCGGTCCTACAAAGTCTACGCACATTGTCTCCCAGGGTGTTTCTGCGATTCTCGTCAGCATCTTTCCGGTAGTTTTCTGTTATGACACTTTGCATCGCTGGCAACTTTTGCATTCTCTGACGAATTTTTATACGTCCTTCCCGAGTCGTGGCCAGAAGTACCGGTTCTTGATCCTCTTTAGAGTCTTGAAGATCCCTAAATGGCCCGCTTCTGCCGTGGCGTGGCTTTCCAACAGCACTTGTCGGATCTATTTCCTGGATATGCGCAGTTTCCATGGCTGAGGGTCCTTCCTGTCTTCGCCTAACATGTACAACCGGCCTTCTATTGTCCGGAACTCATCGTTGTCTGGACTTTTCTCCACCTCTTTATACTTCTGTTTCAACCAATCTTCTGTAGTACGTATGGCTTTCAGCCCGACCCCTGGTTCTCTTGACAATGCGTCTGCGACTGCGTTCAGTTTCCCTTTCCGGTATTGCACTTCGAATTGGAATGGCTGGAGTCCTAAAGCCCATTTGGCCACCCTTCCTGACGGACTCTCGATCGAATTCAACCATCGTAGCGCCATATGGTCCGTTACCACTATAAATTGGTAGCCTTCTAGATACATCTTGTGCTTATTGATACCGCAATATATAGCCAGGCGTTCTTTTTCCGTCGCGCTATAGTTGCGCTCCACCCTACTTAGCCTCCGACTGGCGTACGAGATCACATGTTCGCCGTCGCTCCTTTCCTGTGTCAGCACTGCACCTTTACCAAAATCGCTGGCGTCCGTCTGCAGTTTGAATTGCCGTGTAAAATCGGGACACGACAATACCGGTGATCTCGTTAGACTTTCCTTTAAGCCATCGAACGCCTTCTGGTGCCATTCCTCCCATTCGAACGTCTACCCTTTTTTTATGAGTTAATGGAGTGCGCTAGCTTGTTCCGTGAATCTGGGTATGAACCGGCGGTACCATGATGCCATGCCTAAGAAGCTGTGCACTTTCTTTGTTGTTTTTGGTGCAGGTAGGTCTTGAATTGCCGAAACCTTTTCCGGGTCGCTCCTGATACACCGATCGCTCACCACATGTCCCAGGTATTTCAGCTCTTTCTGAAAAAAGTGACACTTTTCCGGGTTTATCCTTAGGTTTGCCTTCTGCAGCCTCCGGAATACCTCCCGTAGCTTTTCCAGGTGTTCTCTCTTCTCTCGGCCAATGACTATGATATCGTCCAGGTATGCAAATGCGAATGGTTCCATCTCCGGACAGATTATAGTGTCCAACGCTCTTTGGAACGTTGCTGGCGCCGTTGTCAATCCGAATGGCATAACCTTCCATTGGAACAGCCCTTGCCCCGGTACCGTGAACGCGGTGTACTGTCGACTGTCCCTATCCATTGGGATCTGCCAGTAACCCAATTTCAAGTCTATTGTGCTTATGAACTTCGCTTCTTTTAACTGGTCCAGAATGTAGTTCATCCTCGGTACTGGGTACGCATCCTTTTCCGTCTTATCATTCAACAGCCTATAATCTATACACATTCGCCATTCGTTGTTTTACTTCTTTACTAGTACCACCGGCGCGCTGTATGGGCTCCACGATGGCTCTATCAACTCTAACGTCAATAACTCCTCCACTTCTTCGTTTATGATCGCCTGCTGCTTCGGATTCCGCGGGTAGTACCGTTGTTTTATACGTCTATCGTCTTTTAAATGATGGGTCGTGATATGACTAACTCCGTACTGGAATACTTGCCTTTGGGTGTCCAAGAAGTATTGGACTTCTTCCTCCGATGGCTCTTCCTCTTCGCCGATCTCCTTGTTGGTCAGATTCTCCATGCTTTCTTCGTCTTCCACCGATGTTATTTCCAATTCCAACTGCCCGCACCGTAGGAAGCTGTGTGCTCCGGCTAGGAAATCGCCTGAGCTGCCAACTTCATCTGCTCAGGCCTCCCGCGTTTTCCGGCCCTGCCCTGCAACATTCTGTTGTTCTTACGCCGTTTCTTCCGCAGATGTAGCAGAATAGCCTTGGCGGGTTATTACAGCTGCGGGCTGCGTGGTTCCGCCAGTTCCGCCGCACCGTAGACAGAAATCTGGTCAGAGTTGTTGCTGTCCCGGCTGTCTGATTTGTACCTGGCTCTCGGCCGCCTCGATTTCCTCTACTTCTTCCGCCAGATTGAGGAATTCCGTCAGCGTTTTAAATCCTGCCCTTCGTGTGTATAGGTTGACCTTACTTCTGCAGTTCCTATATATTCGGTCGAGTTTCTCTTCTTCCGATAGCCTAGTGAACCGCATCAGTTTCCTCAGCCCCATCGCATACTCTCTTACGGGCTCTGTTTCTCGTTGCCGCAGTTGCGCGATCTGGGTTTCCAACTCTGCCGATAGTTTTTCTCAGGTGTCGATCTCGTTTGACGTAGTGTTCCACCAATCGATCGCTATTCCTTCCAATATAAACGGCATAGTTTGGATAAGCTGGTCTTTTTGGATTTCATATCCGGATGCCCATTGCTCCATCTTGCTTAGAAATTCCAACGGGCTGCTCGTTCCTTGATATCGGATGCCCCAGCCTCGCACCCGGTCTACTATTTCCATTTTTGTGTCTTTTCCGGTATCCAATTTTTCCGTTTTCCCTTCGGCCTTTGTTACCAGTATTTCTGGTGCTGGTTTCAGTCCGGGGCTTTTATCCCTTTTGTGTTTTGCTACCAGTTCCGATAGTCTTTGTTTAGTTTCCTCGCTGTGATCCGACTTCTTGGTGAACGCTGCTAAAACTTTCCTTAACTCCTCGCTACTTCTTTTCGCGTCTAATCCGAATTCGGCTGCGTACTCCGCCAGGCACTCTTTTACCGCTACGTACACCCAGCTTAACATTCCTCTATCGGTGTCGTTTCTCTTGCAACCACTTCTGCTCGGGCGCCACTGTGACGATCCGTCGCTACCGGATGGCTCAGCAATTATAGACTGGCTCGGGTGTTCTCGTGGCTGGGGTCCGCTCCCGCTGGTAGGTCCTGGGTCGTCCTGTCGCTGGGCCGTCCTGCCGCTGGGTCGTCCTATTGCGGTGACTCCGGGTGACCGTAGAAGTCGGTCACACCGGGGTTTGAGAGTCCCCTCGGGTCTGCCAACTACGGGCGAGTTTGGGAAGCCACTCGAGTCGGCTACGGAAGAGAAAGCTCGGGAGACCGCTCGGGTCAGCCAATTAGAGAAGGGGTTTGAGAGTCCACTCGGGTCTGCCAATATGCTGAAGTTTGCGAGTCCGCTCGGGTCTGCCCTATATGAGAAGGTTTGAGAGTCCACTCGGGTCTGTCAAATAAGGAGAAGGTTTGACAGTCCACTCGGGTCTGCCAAATAATGAGACGGTTGTAGAGCCCACTCGGGTCTGCGAGCGAGGGTTTAAGAGTCCACTCGGGTCTGCCAATTAATGAGAAGTTTGTAGAGTCCACTCGGGTCTGCGAGAGAAAGTTTGAGAGTCCACTCGGGTCTGCCCAATATGAGAAAGTTTGAGAGTCCACTCGGGTCTGCCCAATATGAGAAAGTTTAAGAGTCCACTGGGGTCTGCCAATTAATGAGATCTCGGATCGGTGAACCGAACCGCAGATGAGGGGGATGACGGGAAGAACTACCAGGTTATTAATTACCACGCTTGCTTACCAGATTCCTTTTCTGCGAGTCCTTCTCCCTGTCTCTTGCTGGTCCGGTGGCTGCTGTGAGCTGCTCCTTCACCGATCGCCGGCTGGGACTAAGTGCCGATACAAGGGCTGCGGCTCGCGTTATATAGGGATCTGGCGAGTTTCAGTGTGCCCTCCCGCCTGTCTGTCGTTAGCCCCTTCCTTGGGTGCGCCTAACGCTTTGGCGCAGTGTGACCGGTCGCTCTTGGTCAGTGTGACCCTCTGCGCAAGGCCGTTCTCGCGCTCGCGCTCTGTGTTTGAATTTGAACTCTGGCTTTCTTTCTCTTCCCCTTTTTCCCGTTCCGTTGCTCTTCCATATTGTTTCTTTATGTCTTATATTTATTATTCAGATGTTTCCTTACATTATTGTTTTTATTATCTATTTTACTTCATTTGTATCCTTAAGTCTATAGTAATCCATATGTTTCCTTATTCTATTTTACTGTGTATTTGTGCATGGTTTTGAGAAAAGCACATTTAAAGTTTTGGGTATACTAAGGCCGGTGAGCAACAGTGCTCTATGTATCGACCTGTAACTTTTGTAATTATTCAATTTTTGATTTGAAAAAAAAAATATATATATAAACTATGTATATAAAATAATAGAACCTGTCTTAATACCCTTCAATGTCCTTCAATGCCTTTTATTCAATCCAGACGATAAATTTGAACTGTTTCAGCACTTTGTTGCACACGGTATCAGGGTTATTTTAAGTGGCAGCTTAAATGCTGGATGAGCTCTCTCACCCTACTACGACTCAAATTCGCCCCATTCCCGTTTTTTTGGCATTGTAATGCTAGGCGTAGGGATGAGGCGAATGTTAATACTCTGCTTACCTGTTGGCGTTGTTATTTAGGAGTTTTGCATCTATTGCGAAATGTCATGATGGCTTTGTTCGCAAACTGCTTATACGATATTTAATATTTTATGAACATAAACAAATACTAAATTTTTTTTATAGACAGCGGTATCCTAATCACTTGGGAGTAAACAAAAAAAAATAGCCGCTTCTCATAGCTACTGATTATAGAATTTGTTCCACGAACATGTTGTCAAAAATGAATGTAATTTTCCCAAATCATTATCTCTACATTTTCCAACGAGCCAACATGTCAGCGGACATATTTAAAAACCAAATAAAAAGTAAAAAGAGCAAGCGTCTTAGGACTATATCGCCAAGCGCCCAACATGCACACATCTTTATCTTTTACAAGAGCTTATAGAAACAGTTCCTTGTGACCCCAAGAATTTTCTAAGAATGGACAGCGAAGCCTACAAACATCTAATAAAATTGATTGCTCCAGCAATTCAACGGCAAGACACCGTTATGAGGAGAAGGAATAAGGACAAATAATTGAATTGTCAGCTAATTCACTTTTTTCTTTGCCGAGTCAATAGTTGCTTCTTCGTAAACCTTTTTTAATTTTGTTAAGAGTTTGCAGGCAAATTACACGTACACCCCATAAAATGTTTTTCGAAATAATGTTTCGCACAGTTTTGCCATCCATTATCCAACATTTTAATCCATTTTTGACTACAGAGATTAAAAAAATTCCAATTTTTTCAAAACACAATGTGTACCCAAACATTACCACCAACGACAAAAATTTTGTCGAACACATGTTCGTCAAACAAACAAGAGTGCCTGGTTTCAGCCAACCAATATATATTGAAATAAATATAGCTGTAATGTTCTTTGCTTTGCCAGTAATTTCAGGCCACCGACTGTAAAAGTAAAAAGGAAAGCTCTGACGGGCTGGGAGTGCAAAGAGAGAGTGAGAGTACGAGAGATTGGTGAGTTTTGTGTACTTAAGCGATAATGCCTTTCTCAGGAATTACCTTTTCCAAAATCATTAATTTTACATAAAATATTAAATGACACTATGAGGACTTACACAATTACCTTTTACATTATGTATAGAGAAGTAGAGCGGAAGACAATTTTAGAGACAGAGAGAGATGGAAAGGGAGAGCAAATGGGGAGAAATACGTATCACGAGAGCGTGAAAGTAATTTTGCTTAAAAACCTTCAACGTTTAGTCGGGACTACGCATAAAAAGGCAACGCGAAGGGCGGACAATTTCATTGGTCGTGTAGCCCTTTCTTAAAGCATTGATGAAAAGGCATTCCGTGATCCTGTCATATAATTTTGAAAGTACATAAATTGTGAAATTTAGATATAAGCTGCTGCAACGGGCGCATATCCAAAGCATTAGTAAAGCAGTCAGTAAATTTAAGGCAGCTGGTTTTGTGCGACGTCAGCTTGTAAGAGTATTTGGTTATTTCAGGGCTTTAAATAGGTATTATTAAAACAGGCGATTATTCTAATTCCTTAAAACCTGAAACTCTGAAAATAAGTACATTCTTTTTTTTAGAAGCTAAAACTAAAATTAGAACAAAAAAGAAGCTAACTTCGGTCGCCGAAGTTTGTATAACCTTGCAGATTTCAATTGCATTATTTATAATCTAACCCTATATATTTTAAAATGAATTACTTTCAATTCAATTTTATTTTTACAGTTTTACATTTTTTTACATTTTTACATGTAAAGTAATATGTAATTTACGTCCACATTTACCGATCATTTGCATGACAGCTATATGATATAGTCTTACGATTTTAATGAAAATTACAGCAAAATTCTAAAAATTTCCCGACCATTTCTATGGCAGCTATATGATATAGTAGTCCGATCTTTATAAAATTAAATTCGAAAATCTAGAATGATATATATAGTAAAAACCGAGAGTTGATCAAGATATATAAAAAAAAAATGGAGGTATAATTTTTTCGACAAATTTACTGATTGTTTGTATATCAGCTATATGATATAGTCGTCCGATCTGGCCCGTTTCGACTTATGTACGAGTGATAGTATTTAGAAGACTATCTGCAAAATTTTATTCAGATAGCTTTAAAACAGAGGGACTAGTTTGCGTAGAAACGGACGGACAGACGAACAGACGAACAGATGGACATGGCTAGATCGACACGGCTGTTCATGCTGATCAAGAATATATATACTTTATAGGGTCAGAGATGACTCCTTCACTGCGTTGCAAACTTCTGACTGAAATTATAATACCCTGCAATGGTATAAAAAATAAATACAATCTTAGTTTATGTGCTCACATATACAAAATGTAAATGTTACTTTAATTTTAAACAATATCTTAAATTCTAAACATTGATAAACACAAGGGTATACAAGCTTGATTTATAATTTATTGTTTTATATTGGCTTAAAACAGATTTGTAGAAATAATAATTAGGTTTTACTGAAGCAAAGAGTACTTAAAACCAGGCCATATATTGACATTTAAGAACTTAATTTGTGTGAGTAACACCGTAAAGTGCCGCGGACGCTTGTCGACTCTTCTCATATGTTTCAACTTCGCTGTATTCATTTGTTGACCTGCGAAAAGATCCTGTGAGTAGCACTGATTTTAACATATTAAAAGCTCCAATTAAAATCATCATAGCTGCTGCTTGTTGTTACATCGATATTGAGAACTGATTTATCTGAAATGAAGAAATAAAAATATACATAAAATATTAATAATTAACTAAGCAATTCTTATTTTTTTTTTTTTAAATGAGCACATATTTGTCAAGAAACTTTGGCTGGTAAAAATACATCAGCTCAACCCTCAACGAGTCCGCCGGCTGGGCAATGGGCACTGTAATACCCCGTGCAACGGGTAGTGGATTGCCACGTTTTTTGTCCGGGGTAATGCAGTGCATAACTAAGGTTTCGGCTTAAATTCTTTTGTCCAGAGGAAATAAACCATTAGTCATGGTTGGAGGCGGTAGGCATAAAACTACTGTGCATGGTCCCCCAAAGTATACACTAGTTTGGAGGGAACGAAGGATAAAACCGGTGTCAGCCCAAACGTTGGTGACCGCTACCAACGGCGGGTACGGAGGGGAGCAATCCCCTCTGCGTGTCGCCAGCGATAACACCTCTAATTTGACGGTAGCTTGCGAAGAACATAAATCGTGCACAGAAGACAGCAAGCGGTGATAAGATCCATGCAATCGTCACCGGTCAGTTCCAAAAATTTAATGGCAGGCAGGGAGGGACCCGATATCCTTAGCAAGAGTAAGTCAGTGATGATCAGAGCCAATTCCAAAAAATGGGATGAATCCGAGGCAACCGAAACCTTGGAGAATTTTATTTGTAAATGTCCGGCCTTTACGAGGGCAAGAATAAGATACCTGGGCGTTCCGGTATTGGGATCGCTAGGAGATGCCTCCAAGAGAAAGCCAGGCGAACTACTAGCTTTCGCGAAAAACACCTTGATAATCAAGGACCTTGAAAACCACGTAACTTTCTAAACTAAGGGCCATATTTGCCTATGCGTGGACCCCAGAGAGCCGTCGGGATTAACCTTCTCTAACCTATGGCAGCTATATGTTATAGTCGACTAATTTTGACGTATATACTAGTGAGAGTTAATAGAAAACTATCTCCGAAGATTCTTTCAGATAGCTTCAAAACTGAGGGACTAGTTTGCGTAGAAACGGACGGACAGACGGACATAGCTAGATCAACTCGGCTGTTGATGCTGATCAAGATTATATTTATACTTTATCGGGTCGGAAATAACACCTTCACTGCCAGGGGATAAAATTAGTAAAGTTATGTTTAAGCCTATATAAAAACTTTCCACCTCCAAATCTTTTAATAAAAAAAGTGCCTTTAAAAGAGATATTTTGTTGGCGCGGCTACTGACATAAGATAAATCTTGCGAGCGAAAACTGTTAATTTCAACACAAAAGTAGGAAACATAGTGCGCGCTGAGACGAAGATGAAGATGAAGACGAAGCTGAAGACAAAAAACAGTGCAGAACAATTCATATAAATTCGCTCGCCCGCAAACATAGTGCGCGCTGAGATGAAGACGAAGATGAAGACGAAAAGCAAGCGACCAGCTTCAAACGGTGCAGTACTATTTTTGAAGACGAATCGGTTGCTATTTTACATTGTTCTTTATTAAAATTTGTCAAGTTTTTAATAATTAGCGGTTAAATTTGTAGCAGAATGTAATCAAATGTGCTGATTTTCGTTCTGGTATACTCCACAAAGTTTTTTTCATCTTGTCGCAGCTTATTAAATATATGATAAAATTCGCCGAATGCTTTCTTTTCAAATTAATTGGGTGAATTCGTCCGTTCACTTTTTTGTTCCGTTTTAATTAAAAAAATAACCATTGCTCTAAGAGCAGGTCATCATCTGATGAGAAATCCATTGCGACTATCATCACAAAATCGCGACAAATTCGTCGTGCACTATGCAGCCTATTAGCTTACTCGCATCGCAAGCAATTCATCTTCAGCTTCGACTTCATCTTTATCTTTGTCTCAGCGCGCACTATGTTTGCAGCCTAAGGGCTCTGATTTTCTTATCAAAATAAATAAAGGATCGCAAAGGGCAGGCTGCATTTTGCCAAACTCCCACAAATGACCTCAACGGGCGGATTCGCGAAAAAGGTGGAGGAGACGTTTGCCAATAAAAGGCTTCGCTCAGCTAAGAGCACCAATAAAGATGAACCTGGGGGCAAGCGGCAACGCAGACCTAAAGCCAAGCAAAGAAGCCCAGCAAAAAGATCGCAAAAGATGGTGAGGTGACCAAAATACATGACCGTAGATCCTTGACAAAAGCGAAGAGAACAGAAAAACGACTGAGTCGCGGTGGAACACGGTTCATTCGCGGCTCGGATAGAAGAAGAGCTCCCATCGATGCACAGTAGCGCCTCTAGAACAAAAGCCGTTGCTAAAATCAAAAAAATCGATGTCGCAAAAACGATTTTAACCATACTTATTCGACAGAGAATTTCCCAAGGATTAATAATCTACAATAAAATTATTTTAGAATTATTTTTTGTAGAAGATATGAGCATTCAAAGTAGAAAAATATTTCCATTTTTGCATCATAGGAGAAAACAATTAAAAATTGGTCGACTTTCAGATAGCATTACCCAAAATGTAGATTACCAATCGTCATGTTTTTTTCTTTGAACGATAGATACATTCATTACCAGTAAAATAAGCTGAAAAAAAACGGCATTTGGGTTTGGGCTTGCACAGGTAAATCGCTACCTGCCAGGTGTCCATTTTTTTCACTTTTTTCTGGCTAAAGTAGTCTATATCTTTTGAAGCCGATGAAAGCCACCGAGTACACTATAACTACCACTTTTGTGGGTATTTTTTGGACCAAAATCATTTCATCGGCTGCGTCACGCTGTGTCTGCGGAAATGCAACGGCATAAACCAAAGCAACTCAGGGGTAAAATATACCAAAATACCAAAAAATCTGGTCTTACTTAAGCGCAAAAACGCTTATTAGGGTTAAAATGTAGAATTCGTTCATGTTTTTTTATATTAAATGAAAAATTGTTCCTTTACATTGGTTTTTTAATAATACTAATACAAAAAAGAAAGACTTTTTTTTTATAGTCAGCCAAAAATTTTTTTTTGATAAATTAAAATTTTGTTTTTTTAACAAATACATAAAAATAAAGATAAAAAATATTTTTTAAAAATTGTCTTCATAGAAACAAATTGACTTTTCCACTTTGATACCCTATAAAAGGGCGAGTGGGCGTGGCACATTATTCAATACATATGTAAATTTTACAACAAATACCTGTCAGTTGCCGTTTGAATTATTTGAATATCTTATTTGGCTCAAAAGTTATGGTTTTTGCAACGTAAAATAAGAAAAGGCGCTACTGTGGGATGGTGCTGAGATGCACCAGCGGCAGGCATGTGCAGGGATTTTAAAACAACAAGTACAAGTAAACACGGTTAATGAGTAACACATAAGTCGATGTAATTTTATGTAATTATTGTATCACCATTATGTTTTTATATGCAGATTCAGCATAAACACCTTTAGGGGCCGTGCCTGGTGCCCATTGATTTTCTCGGTATGGTGAGATATGCAGTTCTCCTAGTGTCAGCACTTTGCCTGTCGAGCGGTCTGCTTGCCGGCCGCATTAAGCTTTTGTTAAGATAGGAAAGTTTGATTTCTATTTCAATAAAGAGCACATAGCTCAAGAATTTTCACTCCAGTCTACGCTCTACTCATTTAATTGAATTGATTACTTCGCATTATGGGCAGGTAATAACTGGGAAGGCTCTCCCTACATATTTGGAAAATATATTACGACGGGTTAAAAAGTTCTCATTTCCTCTCTTGCTGACTGCGACGTGAATACCCAGGAAGAATTAGAATTAGAAGAAACATGATTGGCACCCAAAGCACAAAACTCACAATACAATAATCTGTAAGTGGACTGACCAAAGTTAATACAGCTTCAAGTTCACATACTGGGAAAAAATAAATAAATATCAGTCAAATTATTAACCAAATAAAAAATTGTTCAACATATAAAATTTAAATAAAGTGCGATTGTAAATGTAAAGAAAGGTACATTAAATCAGCCGTCCCTGAAAATTTTGTTTTCGTTTTTTGGACACCTAGACCCGGTTGTGAATATAAATATACGTGAGTCAAATAACTTTCTGTTGAATTATTCGGCCTCCCCATAGCTGGTGTTTAGTGTTACTCTTTTAGTGACCAGCCAGCCAAGCACAGGCAGATATAAATATACACACAATGACCGCGGCCCAAGTAGAAGCTTTAATTCGGCCCGCGTTGACTAGACAAGAACAGAGGTTTAGAGCCGAGTTTGAGGGTTCAATTAGGTAATCGACAGTTAAAAAATTTGCGTGTGGAAGCGCCGGAGGTAGAGTCCTACCAGAGGATATCTGCAGAGCCTTGAACAGCACAGTGCGACGTTCCACTATACATAGTGAAGTCAATTCTAGATTATACTGGAATACAAGACGAATACGTGGCATGGAGGCAATCCGCCACGGATGCCTACGAGTTATTCGAAGCTTGTCCGGGCAGCAGCGCGCATTGCCAAGTCGTTACTATTATTAGAAACAAAGTAAAAGGACCACCGCGAGCGCTGCTAGTTTCGTACAAAACAGTGCTCAATTTTAAAGCCATTTTGGCTAGACTAGACAGATAAGACATCCTTGCGGTCCGTCAGGTAGAGGTATGTATAATGAAAATTAAACCTGGTTACTAACCAAATTGTCATGACTCAATCAAATCAAAATACTGATTTCCACAAGCGCCAATACCGCGCGCCTGAGAAACAAGGCTAAAATTTCGGTACCGACCGCGAACAATAAAAAATCCTCATTATTTCAAAAAGCCTCACAAGAATCACAACAACAACAAACAAGACACCTGGGTAGATCGGGGTAAACAAAATCAGTCCCCAGGACCAATAGACATAGATTCATCATACTCTAATTTTAGACATTTACTTACTTAAAGCAGGGAAATAAAAAATAATTCCAAAACTTGCATAAAAATGACATGACTTCGTCAATTTTTAAAAGGAAGGTCCCGCTTGTCCTTTATTGAGCGGTGGCTGGCGGAGAGAACTATGAATATCCTCATAGACACTGGAGCGGCAAAGAATTATGTAAAAACCGTAAAGGAGGTGAAGAACATAATGCTTGTCGACTCCCCATTAACTGTGAGTTCCATTTATGGCTCCAGGAAGGTAAAGGAAAAGTGCTTAATGCACATATTTGGCCTAAAGGCTCAATTTTTTTTACTTGATACCATTAATACGTATGATGCCATAATAGGTTTCGACTTTCTAACGCAGGCAGGAGCGACATTAGAATTACGAAACAGCGCAATCAGGTATGGAAACGTATCTGAACTGCTCAAATACCACGAACGCGATAATGTGAACTTCATCCATGACTTAATTGTTCCTAACTCAGTAAAAGCTAAATTAAAAAAAAAAATCCTTAAGGGAAAACAAATGTTTTCGCACTCTAACGATGAGCTTCCATTTAACACCTTGATTATTGAGTAACGAACCCGTATATTTCAAGCTATATCCTTATCAAATGGGAGCAGCGAATTTTGTTAACACAGAAATCAAACAGCTGTTATTATTATCCGGCCTTCTAGGTCGCCTTTCAACAGCCCAACATCGACGGCAATAAGAAAAAACGATTGGTGATTGATTTCAGGAAACTGAATGAACGAACCATCGCCGAGCGTTACCCTACGCCAAGCATTTCTAGGATTCTAGACTTAAATTCTGGGTACCACCAGATTAATCTGACCGATAAATACAGCGAAAAAACGGCTTTCTCCATAAACGGAGGAAAATATAAATTTTGCCGTTTACCCTATGGATTAAAAAATGCAGGAAGCATTTTCCAAAGGGCGATTGACGATGTGTTATGTGAAGAAATCGGGAAAAAAAATGTTACGTCTATGTAGACGACATGATAATTTTCTCCAAAAATGCTAGTGACCACGTAATGCACATTGATACAGTGCTAAAACGCCTGTGCGAAGCCAGCCTAAGAGTGCCACCAGAAAAAACCAAAATCTTCCAGGAAAGTGTTGAATTTGTAGGTTTTATTGTTACCTTTAACGGAGCCAAAACAGACCCAGAAAAAGTAAAAACCATTTAATAGTACACTGAAAAAAATTGGATTAGTATCAGGTCTTTTCTAGAATTGGCTAATTACTACAAAAGTTTTGTCAAAGACTTTGCTACCAGAGCCAGACCACTTACCGCCATACTTAAGGGAGGGAATGGCATTGTCATTTTATCATCCGAGGATGTCATACTACTACAGGAAACTTACAAAATTACCAAAGTGATCCGGATTTTTACGGACAATCAACCCTTTATTTTCGCTGTATCTCAGCGGAATACAAATTCAAAAATTAAACGATGGAAAGCGGTTATTGAAGAACACAATGCCAAGGTGTTTTGCGAACCCGAAAAAGAACATTTTGTGGTCGACGCTCTGTCCCGACAAAATATTACCGCTATGCAAAACGAACCCCATTCTGACGTAGACACCATGCACAGTGAACTTTCGTTGACCAACACGATCGAATCTACCGATAAATCCTTGAACTGCTACCAGAATCAAATAATTTTGGAAGAAGCAAACCAGCCCTTACGGCGACATTTTATAGTTTTCAGGGCCAAAAACAGACACATTATTCACTTCAACAACAAAGACTCTCTGCTCGGATTAATTAAAGAAGTTATAAACGTAGATGTTGTGAACGCTATTTACAGCAACCTCCACACACTAGCAAGCATCTAGCATGCTTTAGTGACGGAATTCCCAGCAAGTTTTGGCACTGCAAGACTTAAATAAATATATAAAATAAATTTTTAAAGTTAGCCGTTGTACAGCTACTGGCTTCAAGGGCCATAGTCGACGTACGCAACCCCATACTACAATTGGTCAATTTCTTCCCAATTATTGAATCTATAAACTGCAATAATGAGGCATCCTTTAACTCGGAGAAAATAACTTCTTTATTAAAAAATCAATACGACATTGACATTGTTAACGCTTCCCCTTTACACAGTAGCTCCAACGGAAAAGTGGAACGATTTAACGGCACCGTAACGGAGATAGCTCGGTGCATTAAAATCGACGAAAAGATTGATGACACGGTCAAGCTTATCATGAGAGACACAGTTGAGTATAATAATACATTACACTCAGTTACCAAATTGCAAACCAAGTATGCCTTGCACTTAGCCAACGATGATCAGAAATTGGCAATAAAAAATAATATCGAAAAGCCGCAACGGTCTGATCTAGATAGGTGCAACCCTACAAGACAAACCTGAATTTTTGAACTAAGAGAAAAAGGAAAAAACTAACCGCACTGTACATATAAGTACGTGTACAAGCAGACATGGGAACGTCTGTCCTTATTAGAGGGATGGTGGTCCATAAAAACAACCTAAGATAGAAGCCCGTAAAATTTTGTATACTTTATATTCATGCACCTCACAGTTAAGTATATTTTCCCTATCATATGCACAGTAGATTTAATCTTTTGCTTTCTTACAGGATCTTCGTAACTCTATTGATAACGTTAGCCATAGTTAACGCTTGAGTGATGGACTACTCTCACTCCCAATACACACTCTCACTTCCACTGTCAACAAACACAAGTCAAAAAAGGTTGCCATTAATTTTGATGAGACTCAACGTAAAGTGTTCGAGCGCCTGCGAGAAATTTTAAACTTCCTTTTGATTTAACCACCTTAGCTAGCGGTATCAGTGCGGTACTGTCCCAAAATCACAGGCCAATCACGATGATATCTCATGCATTAAAAGATTGCGATCTTAATTACGCAACAAACGAAAGATAGTTATTAGCAATTGTTTGGGCTATAGGAAAATTTTAAAATTACTTAAGAGATCCGGATTTTTACGGACAATCAACCTCTTACTTTATCATTAACGAAAGTCTTGCAGTGCCAAAATTTGGTTGCTGGGAATTCCGTCACTAAAGCATGCTAGATGCTTGCTAGTGTGTGGAGGTTACTGTAAATAGAGTTTACAACATCTACGTTTATAACTTCTTTAACCAATCCGAGCAGCGAGTCTTTGTTGTTGAAGTGAATAATGTGTCTGTTTTTGGCACCGAAAATTATAAAATGTCGCCGTAAGGGCTGGTTTGCTTCTTTCAGGATTACTTGATTCCTGTAGCAGTTTAAGGGTTTATCGGTAGATTCGACCGTGTATGTCAACGGAATTTCACTGTGCATGGTTTCTAAGTTAGATTGGGGTTCGCTTTGCATAGCGTTATTTTGTCGGGACAGAGCGTCGGCCACAGAATTTTCATTTTCAGGTTTGTAAAACACATTGGAATTGTGTTCTTTAATGAACGCTTACCATCGTTTCATTTTTGAATTTTTATTCCGCTAAGATACAGCGAAAGTAAGAGTTTTACTGTCTAGTCTCACTCTTAATACATTTCTATCACGGACAGAATTCCACTGGTGTGGGAACAGAGAAATTCGCTTCGACACTCAAGCGTTTTGACAGATTTCTCAATGATGATAGAAGAAACTACTAGGTTGTCCGATTTGTTCCCAAAGTAATTGTTAGACCCCGATACCGACCATTTAAGAAGTTTATTGCCCGTATTGAAAGTACACCATATTATAGCCAGGAGCCTAAACTTTCTAAGCACTGAAAGTAATTGCAGCACCCCTGAACCGTCCGATTTTGAAATGTTAAAAATTTTCGAATCACGACTTATATAATCTAATAATAGGCAGGTGATCATTAATACATAAAATAAAATACACGAATTAACAGAAGCCGTTAACAAAATCATTAAGCAAAACAAAGTAATATGGTTGACCCTCCAGACTTGTAAGTGGTCCTTTTGGCCAGAAATAGAATACTAATATGCGAATTTCAAAATTTTATGCTTACAATCAGACTTGCTAAAGCCAACATTATAAGCCCAGCCCCAAAATTTTACCACAACAATTTGAAGACTATATTATTTGATCACCCCACAGAAGTCCCAATCATATGCCTAATAGAGGCATCTAACATTAAAGTCTTTCAGTTCGATAGCATTATCCATGTGCTTATTGCATATCCTAATATTAAAGCTACTTGTAAGAAGGAGAACACAGTAGCCGAGTGCAACAACGACGTGCTTGCAGTCACCGATTGCGTACCAACAACTTAAGCATCGTTTTGCAAGCTGGCAGCCCACGATACTTGTAATCGAGGCATACACGCTGGGAGCACTGCACTATGAGAAATACAGGCCAGCCATTTAAGCCCCATCACAATGGTTGACAATTGATTAATTATAATCAACGAGTGCCCAGCTTAAATCAGAACTGAAGATGGTCCCGAAATAGCTACTAACGGCTCACATCTTATAACGTGCAAGCGAGGGGTTTTCATCAATGACACTAAATACTGAAACCAACGTGAAATTATACCAAAAATACGAGGCATGGCGGCATCCCCGTTACTAAATATCGTCGGCCATGATCCTACGTTAAGCATGTCACTTCTCCAAAGAATAAATAAAGACTACATGAAGGGTATCGAATTGCTTAAGAAGGAAGTTAAATCGTCTGGAACTACTAACACCTGGTTCGCGGTCGGCGTGGGAGTCAGCGTCTTCATTAACTGCTCTATCCTACTCATCATGATGCTGAGGATGAGACGAGACACACGGGAGATCCAACAAGTCATCGACAAGTTCCAGAGGGCCATACTTCTAAGGGGAGAGTAGTTAGCACGGTTAATGCGTAGCAACATAAGTCGATATTATTTTAAGTAATATTGTATCACCCTAATATTTTTATAAGCAGATTCAGCATAAATACGGTTAGTGGCCGTGCCTGGTGCCCATGGGTTTTCTCGGTATGGTGCGATATGCAGTTTCTGCAAGTGTCAGCACTTTGCCTGACGAGCGGTCGGCTTGCCGGCCGCATTTATCTTTTGGTAAGATAAGAAAGTTTGACTTCTCCTTCAATAAAGAGCACATAGCTCAAGAATTCTCACTCCAGTCTACGCTCTAGTCCATTAGTTGAATTGATTACTTCGCCTTAAGGGCAGGTAATAACGGAGAAGCTTCATTTTACATATTTGGAAAATATATTACGACGGCCAAAGACGTCATCACCCCCACTTTTGCTGATACCCAGGGACAATTATTAAAACTTAATTTACAGACCCTGAAATGAGACTGTCGCATAAGCCCAAGCCAATGCAGCGCATTTTAAGCGGATGTCTTCGCCTTCAGCAAAACGGCAGAGCTTGCGCAGAGCAGAAACCGTCCAGATGAGACTTCAATTTGTTCGTAGACAGTCAAGTGGCAATAAGATCCATGCAATCGTCAGCGGTCAGTTCAAAAAAAAAACCGCGTAAATATTCTTTAGGTCCATCTAGAAATTTCCCGTATAACTAAGGGCCGAATTGGCCTATGCGTAACCCCTTGGGGATTATCCGCACCCAATCTGAGAAACTTCAATTGATCCCTCAAAAGCGATAATAAAAAGACCGATATTTCAAAGAACACCAACTTCGCGATTATTTGGGTTTCGGTGACCAAAAACAAATGTCACAGAATGGGTCACATATTTCTCGAAAAATACGACATTATATTAATAGAAACACATTGTCTTTCCAAGTGAACTGTCTTTTTTTTTTTTGGTGAGTAGATCTTTGTTAAAACCCATTGGAATTTTATTTAAAAAATTTATTCGGTGTTAATTAATGTTCCCGTTCAATGCGCGGATGAATCCAGCTATCCTGTGTTGTTTTGTGCTGTTTGAGTTTGTTTTTGCATATTTTGCATTCCGTTTTGTGCGTTCTTTACTTAGCCGTTGCGTCGTCGCAACAGCTAAACATTTGAAAGCTTTCTTACACATATGCTCTCTCGCTCTCTGTGTACGGCTCCACTCCTTAGCTTATTTTATCTTTTTTCATCCTCTCTTTCGCTCTTACTATCTTTAACTTTTACGTACAGTGATAAGTCCTGTCTGATTTGTTAAAGCCTGCATTAAGGTAAAGTCAAACGCGAAATTGAAAGGGAAATAAGGTGTTTTATTCGGCAAACCAGGAGCGCTTTTAAAGAGGTATTACCGAGCTATCGTAAAACTAGCTTGGCGCTTGTCGACGGTCGTTAATTCTTATCGATAATCAGTATTTTAGTGATCGAGTATTTCTGAAGTAGTCCGAAGTTTGTATGGATTTTAAGCGGTAATGTGAAACGGGCACATTGAAGATGCCCTTATAAAATGCCGAGAAAATTAGCTTTTCATTGGCAGCAGAACTAGGAGGACACACTGTTAATTGTGTGAAGTTAAGTTACGGCTATTTCAGAATAAAACAGCAGCCTCAGCAGCAGAGCCGCGAGACCAACAACATCCCGCCTACCCTTCCTTTGGGAACTTTTTTTTGTGGGGCAGCCGTTTAAGGCAATTCCATGTGACGCACGACAACTCCTTTTATTCGCAGTCCGTGGGTGACTGCAAGGGCAACTTGCGCTGGAGTGACGGTTTCATTGCCAGTAAGAGAGTTGCCGGAATCCGGCAGAGAAGTCGCGGACAGCGACATTGTGAAGCGCGGACAGCGCCAAAGGCTGCAACGTACCGGCAGAGTCGCAGGCATCGACGTAAGGGCCGAAAGTAGCAGACAGCGACAAGGAGACCGCAGGCAGCGGTTAGAAGACGCTAGGAGCGTCAAGTTTGGAGCCCGCAAGCAGCGGGCGGAAAACGCAAGGAGCGCTAAGTATCGGTGGCCGCAGGCAGCGGCCACAAGACGCAGGTGACGCCATTTGGAGCGCGCGCAGGGCGCCGCCATATTGGATTTGGGAAAGATGCAGCATTCTTAAGAAAGAGTGCCCGGCTGAACGGAGGGAGAGCCACCCCTACAATAACACGAGCGGATCAGCAGCCAGTGAGTAGTGGAGCAAGAATTCGGTCGCTGGTGAACATAACCACGGCGGCGGCCGTTCCTAGCCCGGCCACTACGGTGACTACAGTCGCTTCCCAACCAAAAAGCATGGTCGCAACTGCGAGTTCAGTGCCGGAGACGAGACAGCCCCTCACGGTGGATCTTCAGGCGAGGATCGCAGCGTTAGAGAAGGAGCTGGAGCTAGCGAAAGCTCAGAGTGTGAGCACACCATCGCCACTTGTCGGATCCTACGCCTCGATGACGCCGAATGGAATCCAAGGAGCATCTGGGCCACAAAAGCTTCCGGATCTGCCTGTATTTGGAGGGCAGCCCGAGGAGTGGCCGATCTTCGTATGTGCGTTTACGGAGACGACCCGAGCATACAACTGCAAGGATATTGAAAACAACCAGAGGTTGTTGAAGGCGCTGAAGGATGACGCTCGCGAGATAGTGAAGTCGCTACTGATTCATCCTGGGAACGTCAGCGCCGTGATGGAGCAGCTGCGCTTTAGGTTTGGCCGACCGGAGCAGCTAATACGCAGCCAGCTGAACAATGTACGAGTGAGTAACCTCACGGCCTTCTTGCAGTCAGCGAAGGCGGAGCAGCACCTAGGGAACCCAATCCTTATGGAGTAGCTTGTGGCCAAGCTTCCGACGACTATTCGAGTGGACTGGGCCAGGCATGCTGCGACGATTGTGCCCTTCCCCACTGTAGTGCACTTCAGCGCGTGGCTACAGAAGTACGCAAACGTCGTGTGTACGATTTTGAACGTCGAGGGAAAGTACCGAGGCGTCGAGTGCTACATGCGAGCATCGACCAGAATACATGCGATCAACCTGGCGATCTGTATGGAGGTTGTCTAATCTGTGGAGGACAACATGCAATTAGGAACTGCCGAGAATTTATTGGAGCTTCGCCACCGGGCAGGTGGAGCATGGCAAGGGGGCAACGACTTTGCTTCAAATGCTTACAAAGTGGACATATGACTAGAGACTGCGAGGCGCAGGGTGAGTGTCAGATCAACGGATGCCGCAAGATGCATCACCGTCTGCTACATGGTGCGAACGAGGAGCGAAGGCCGCAGCTGCGAGGTGGCTTCAGGCGCCGCAACGGATGGAACCATCAGTCAGCCGATTCCAGACGCAGCCCGGACAGAAGGTCTTCGCTACGAGATGGTTACAGGGACCAAGAGGGGAACCAGCAGCGAGCAGTTCCCAGAAACTGCCTGGACAGAGGGGCTCCGCAGGCAGCGGAGGGCCTCATGAAGAGAAATTTGAGCTGCATCGACGGCGAAGGAGGCCGCCTTCTGTTCCGTATACTGCCAGTAACGCTGTACGGTGCCGGTCGGAAGGTGGATACGTATGCGCTCCTGGACGAGAGATTCTCCATCACGATGATTGACGACGAGCTACGGAGAGGTTTGGGAGTGCAAGGAGAGCGTCGTCCAATGGTTTAGAGGTAGGGCAACCAGAGAGCCTACCAACGTGGTGAGTCTGAAGATAAGTGGACTTGGGAAGCCCACTCGCCACGTTCTGAGAAATGTCTACGCCGTATCGAGCTTGAGTTTGCCGATGCAGACGTTGACTCGACGAGATGTCTAGGGAGTGCATAAGGATGCGCGTCTCCCGATGAAGCCGTACAGCAACGCAGTGCCGAAGGTGCTTATCGGGCTCGACCATGGACACCTAGGATTGCCACTTAGGACGAGACGGTCTGCCAGAGAGGGACTGGGTTGTGTTTGGGCCTGTAAGCGGACAATCAACTACGCCGTCACCGAGGTACTGCCTACTGGCCGATGGAGCAAATGGTGGAGGACTACTTCGACATGGAGAACTTTGGTGTGAAGCCCGCGCCTCCGGTCGCAGCCAGCGACGACGTGCGGGCCCAAAGGATGCTCGAAGACACCACGGTGAGAGTGGGGTGTCGCTACCAGACGGGACTACTCTGGAAGGAAGACCACATTGTGCTGCCACAGAGCTATGAGATGGCGTACAAGCGGCTGGTCAACGTCGAGAAGAAGTATGATCGGATTATCAAGGATTACGTGTCTAAAGGATACGCGAGGCAGTTGGCGCTGGACAAAGGGCTTCAGTACTACAAGCCTTTGCCAGCCGTGCTCTTTTAGAGGGAGCAGTCGCAGTCTGCGGCGACATCAAGGAGATGTTCCACCAAGTGCAGATCCGACCCGAAGATAGATGTTCCAAACGATTCCTTAGGAGAGATGGTGACGACGAGGGGGATCCGGATGTCTACGAGATGAACGTAATGACCTTTGGAGCAGCGTGTGCACCGAGCGCTGCGCATTACGTAAAGACTGTGAATGCCCTGAAATTTCGGGATTCGGATCCAAGAGCAGTCAAGGCCATCGTCGACTCCCATAATGTCGACGACTATGTGGACAGTTTCGCTGCAGAGAGCGAGGCTACCAGCGTATCTACCCGCGTGAAGGAGATACATGCGGAGGCTGGCTTCTAATTATGCCAGTTCTCATCCAGCTCACCTACCGTGGAGACGGCGCTGGGACCAACGAGCGTCGGACGGGGTGAGGCTGAGCAGAATATCCTTGAAATGCATTGGCAGGTAGCCACGGATGACTTCAGGTTCAACGTGGAGTATCACCGAGTGCCAAGCAGCGTTCTAAGTGGAGATAGAGTCCCTACAAAGAGGGAATTTTTGAGCCTGGTCAACGTTCGACCCATTGTGATTCCTGTGCTGCCTGATGATTACAGCAAAGCTGTTGCTGAGAGAGATTTGGAGGCAGAAGATCCTGTGGGACGAACCACAACCGGAGGAGATCGGTAAAGCCTTTGGACTTGGCGCAAAAAGATGGACGCCGTGGGACAGTTCCGATGACCGCGCCATTATTTTGGGCGTGGAGCAGTTCGGGCCTTGGAATTGCGCGTGCTCGTGGATGCTAGCCAGCATTCGCGGCGGTGCACAGTGGTTGGGCTTGTATGGAGACGCGGTCAAAAATACTTCTAGTAGACATATCGCTATGAAATTACCAATACCAAAAATCAAGAAAAATATTTTAAGTATATAGGTAAAAAATTGGGTATAAAGGCCGTCTATATCATATAGCTGCCATAGGAACGGTCGGTTAAAAATCAACATTTAGTATGAAAAACTTTTTATTTTTTCAAGATATCTAAACCAATCTTACAGATTATGTGTCTTGTACATATATATATATTCCTACCAAAATTGGTTAGAATCAGAGAACTATATCTTATAGCTCCCATACAAGATTTTGCTGCAACTCTTAATAAAAATCTTTTTTTCCACGAGAGTTGCTCAAATTTTAGCCCCAAAATGTAAAAACAATAACAAATTCATATATTAGGTAATTTATTCGTCTAGCAAGAAATTCACACCGCTTAACAATTTTGCTTTTTTTTGTGCATGTTAATTTTCATTGGCCAGTTATGAAAGGGTCTAAACTTAAGGGCAATCTGTTAAACAAATCCGGATTTGTCTCAATTCTTTTAGATATATATCCAATATGCCTTTTAAGTTCACTTTTGTCAACAATATAGCCGTTTTTTACAATGTTCTCTTCCTGGCCTTCAATCATTTTTTTTTTTTTTCTACTACGCTTCCCTTTTTGTCGCACCATAAATTAAAAACATAAGATCGTGCAAACACACTATCAGGAACCTATTAAAATTTAATTCAAAAAAATATAAAAAAAATAATAAAAACTATTAATAACTGAATAAAAAGTTTTTAAAAGTTAACCATAAGCATGACACACGAAAACAGAGCAACAGCACAACTAGTAAATAAACGGCAAAATCGGAAAAAAAACACAAATACCTGCTGCGTTCGGATCAAAATATATTGACGCTGGGCAGCTCCCGGCAGCTGATTCCTTTTGGACATTAATCAATTAATATTTAGCTATTAATAATTAAATATTTGATCATCGGATGCGATCGGCGTAACAACTAAAAGCTTAAGGGAAAGTACAAACACGAAAACGAAACACACTCACAAAAGGTTAATTGGGATTATTTTTGTATTAGACGATACACCACGATAAACAAAGTGTTATGAAGTAAAAATCATAGTTAATACCTGATACAATAATATCCATATTTTGAAAATGGTGTTATAACTTGAATTTGTTAACTTGTTTACTCTTAATACTGGTGTTTTTTTTTTCATAGAATACACAACGCACAGAATTGCGTAGCGCGTTGTCTAACTTTATTGTGTTTTTTTCACAACGTGCGAATGGTAAAACTCTAAAAATA
This sequence comes from Drosophila punjabiensis, assembly GCA_008042585.1. Lineage (NCBI taxonomy): Eukaryota > Metazoa > Arthropoda > Insecta > Diptera > Drosophilidae > Drosophila > Drosophila punjabiensis. The sequence goes on along the minus strand of VNJR01004535.1, from coordinate 17,291 downwards.
CGTTTGATTCAAAAAGTTAATTTATTTATGAGATGATCGACATACTACGAATTGCGAAATTTTGACTTCGGTTTTTTTATTTTTGTCATATGGGAGCGACCACTGTGCGGTGGCCTATTGGAGGGTCACATATGAGGACGGCGACGTGCAAGTGAGCTTCGTATGTGCAAAGGCGAAGTGCGCTCTGATGAGAACGATGTCGATCCCAAGGCTGGAGCTGCAGGCAGCAGTTCTTGGAACCAGACTGATGAACGCTGTCAAGGAGGAGCACAGCGTGGTCATCAGTGACCTGGACGGACTCAAAGACGGTGCTGTGATGGATCGGCAGCACCCACCGCCGGTATAAGCAGTTTATTGGCAACCGAGTGGCGGAGATTCTGGAGTCGTCGGCGGTTTCCCAATGGCGATGGGTACCTACAACTGACAACAGCGGATGATGCGACTCGGTCGCAGAAGCAAGTGGACCTTGGCCAGAAATCACGTTGGCTAAGTGGACCTAAATTTTTAAGGCAGCCAGTGGACAGCTGACCGGCGCCTGAAGACGGAACTAAGCGTGTTTCAGACCCTACTGATGAGGAAGATATGCACTGTGAGTTTGCATTAGTGTGCGCAAACGATTTTGTTATTTCATTGCAAAGATCCTCGAGCTTCAGTCGCTTGGTGAGGACCACAGCCTGGGTCTTAAGGTTTGCGCGCAGGTGCCGCAGACAGAGAAGCGAGCTCGAGGAATACGGCCTCACCGCAACGGAATGTGAGGCCGCGGAGAACCTGTTGGTCAGACAGGCACAACTGGAGGCGTTCCCCGACGAGATGAGGTCGGCGGAAGCTGGAAAGGATGTCGCTAGCTAGAGCGATATTCGAGGTCTGGCGCCCTACTTGGACGAGAACGGGGTTCTGCGAGCTTAGGGCAGAATTGATGCCGCACTGTGCATGCCGTACAGTGCGAGGAGACCCGTGATACTGTCACACAGGCACAGTCTGACGGAGATGATTGTGCACTTCCATGCCAAGATGAAGCATCAGAATGTGGATGCTACGATTCCGGAGATCCGGACGAGATTCTGGGTCACTAAGATGAGGCGTGTACTACGGAAAGTGATCTCATTATACAACGAGTGCAAGTTTCAGCGAGCGCTGCCGATGCCGGCGATAATGGGACCCCAACCAGGAGACAGACTGGAAGCGGGTGGATGGCCATTGAAGTACACTGGATTGGACTACTTTGGGCCACTGTTGGTAACTGTTTCCTGTCACAAAGAGAAGCGCTGGGTCGCCTTGTTTACGTGCTTGACGACAAGGGCGATTCATCTGGAGCTAGCGCATGACCTGTCGACGGATTCCTGCATAATTGCGATCAGGAACTTCGTCTGCCGTAGAGGGCAGGGTACATACACTGCGCAGCGATAACGACAAGAACTTCGTGGGAGCTGACAGGGAGTCCCGACGATTTGGTGACGTGTTCGAGATGGAACAGATCCAGAGTGAGTTGTCAAAAAGAAGAATAGAATGGGTTTTCAATTGCCCAGTGAACCCGTCTGAAGGTGGAGTATGGGAGCGTATGGTGCAGTGCGTCAAGAGAGTACTGCGTCATACCCTGAAGGAAGTCGCGCCGAGGGACCATGTATTGGAGAGTGTCTTGATCGAGGCGGAGAATATTGTGAACTCGCGTCCGCTCACCCATTTGCCGGTGGATGCGGACCAGGAGGCGCCGTTGACGCCTAACGACCTGCTCAAGGAAGCAGCCAATGTACCAGATACTCCTGGTTTGGATGCGGAGCTGCCCAAGGAGGGTTGTACGCGGAAGCAGTGGAGGATTGCTCGCCTGCTGCGAGACCGTTTCTGGAGGATGTGGGTCCTGGAGTACCCGCCTACGCTTGTGCGCCGAATGAAGTGGTGCCGGAGAACGGAGCCCATCCGCCAGGGCGATATAGTCGACGGTCGTTAATTGTTATCGATAGTCAGTATATTAGTGATCGAGTATTTCTGAAGTAGTCCGAAGATTGTATGGAATTTTACCGGTACCTTATAAAATGCCGGGAAAGTTAGCTTTTCATTGTCGTGCAGAATTAGGAGGACACACTGCGGTATGTTAAGCAATAGATCAAATTGTGTGAGGTTAAGTTATGGCTATTTCAGAATAGCACAGCAGCCTCAGCAGCATTACGGCGGCAGAGCCGCGAGTCTACCCTTTCTTTGGAAACTATTGATGTGGGGCAACCGTTTAAGGCAACTCCATGTCACGCACGACAGCGCTGGATGCACGATTCAATAGTCTTACACTATTCAATGAGTCTCCTACACGCAAGAAAACCGCAGAATGCAGCCGGATCCCAACAAATAACCGTGGCCACTCGATAGAAGACTCCCCCGGTACACCGACCTCTGGATTAACTCCAAGAACCCAAAGATCGAGTGCTAAGAATGATTCAGCATTCGAAGGTACCGCGGAAGTAACCGAGCCCCCGACGACATCCGTTATGTCCCCTGAGCGGTCCCAGATATTGACACTTCACAGTCCCGATAATTTACTACCTCAGGGAATCAGGCTTACCGGCAGATCTCGGCAATGCAGCTGATCAGTCTGCCTTGCTGAAGCCTTTATAACAGTACCACCTATGAAGTAAATATTCGTTTCGCGGCTCTCCCGTCCTCAGACATGGGAAGATGTAATTGCCTTTAAACAAGGAAAAACCGGAGGCAAAAATAATAAATAAATAAAATTGGAAAAATAAACAATTTTTACTTCGCCAGGGACGCTTCTACTTTCAAAATAAATGTCACAAGCGAACTCTTTCACACAATATTCTCTACCAATCTCTGGCCACAGTATGTTGTTGTATTCTGATAGTCTATCGTTTGCTGCTTGTGTTAATGGACCCCTGGTTAAAGCCCGATATACATAGCTCCGAAAATTTCCCAGCTGCGTTCAAGGTATTAAGTCTGAATTCCCAACTTTCTAGGAATCCAATGATTTTGAGTTCCTCTGTGTGAAGATATCAGTCAATGGTAGCTCCACTTTTATTACATGTTTCCATTTCTCCATTGTCCGAACTTCCTTTTTATTAGAACCAGCATTCCGCAATCCAGTTGGTTGGATTTTTTGGATAGGGACTATTAAGTAGTTTTAAGTGATTTTAACATACCTGTTTGGCTGTTTGGGCCTTAAATAATTCGGCAATTTTTCTATCTAATAATTCTTCTAACTTCGACACAACATGATTTTATTACACGCTTGTGTAATATTTTGCAGTCCCGAGTCAACCGTGTTGAGGATTAGTTTAGCTACGGACGCAACCCGAAGATCCATAACATCCTTCTTTCGATGTAATTCTCGATATTGGGACTAATGTACAGAGCATATCTGACCGACCAGCCAAAAAAGTTTGCTGTATCCGAAAGACAGACTTTGATAGGAAGATAAACTTTATATTTGAATTTAATGGGTCCGATCTATGAATGTGCACTAACATGGCCTACGCCATTGATATTTTTTACTATTACACTATCGTCCTAACAGTCGCCTTAACAATATATTCGAGCCGGAATTCTAAATTTAGACGCATCAGCTCTTTTGCCTATTAAACAGCTCAGACAAAACTTCAAAAATAAATAAAATCGAAACTTAATTTCAATCCTAGCTTAAGCGAAAGATCTCATCTTTTAGATCTACATCATTTTCAAGTTTTAAAGCAAGACATTTTAGCAATATTTTAGCAAGAACTCATTTATTTTGTTGTAAGTTGCAAAAAAAAAACATTTTATCCCCTTAAAAAATATAATAAAAGTCAAAATAATCATTATTGTAGACTTATATATTTTTTTTTTGCTAAAAAAAATTATTGTTAATTATTTGTGTAATAAAACTCAATTTTAATTATTATTATTGATGAATATCGTAAGACTCCTAAATATAAAAATCATCTCGGAAATGGAAACAAGGACTCACACGATATTTTCCTTATCCTGGATTCTAAGTGTTTGATTTTTTAACTTACGGTACCTGGTTAAAAGTGATTAATAATGAACTAAATAAATATATAATACATTTTTAAGTTTGGAGGTTGGAAGAGTTGTAAAGGAGGGGGGTGGGCATATTGGGCACGTATTAAACTACTCATAAACAACGCTCTCTGATGATAGAATCCTTCTACGGGAATTAATAAAAAAAATATAATTTCTTAGGCCTTTATCCGCTGCGAAACAATGGAATCTCACCGCAAATGATCCTAAAAATAAGCACGAAACTATGCTGTGCTAAAGGAACACAACTTTAAGACAATAAGTTGATTTTTTTTTTTTTTCAAATTATTTATTTTATTATTAGGGTTTTAGCATCTGCAAATGCCTTTTCTACTGGCTATTACTTACAAGCAATTTATGAGCACAGTTACAGTGTAATAATTTATAATCTAATTTTTATCGTTACTGGATCCTCCGTGCTTGCAGCTGCCCACGGGTCGTCCTTGTAGATCTGGTAGCCCTAGCCAGCGGGTTTCTGGTGGTGTTTGAGCCTCCCGTTGAGGCTTTAAGCAGCAAGGTTATTTACATCTCCTACAAAAGGCACATCCAAGTCTTTGTGGAGGTCTCGGTTGCGGATATACCACTCAGCCCCAGTGATATGTCTTATTAACTTAGCTTGGAAGACCGTGATCCTGTTCAGGTGCGACTTTGCACCAACTCCATATATGGGCAGACCGTATTTCCATATGGGAGCGATGACGTTAGGTAGACCCTTCGCTTGTTCGCCAGGCTCAGTTTGGTTAAGCTATTTATCAGCCATTTCACCCTCTGTGCAGCAGCTTTCAGATTCGATACTGTTTGGCGGATGTGAGTGGCGAACGTAAGCCTTCTGTCAAGTAGCAATCCGAAATACTTATACTCCTTAAGCTGAGGTATCAACTGGTTGTGGAAGAAGAAACCTGGGAAAGAGTCTCTTCTAAGGATATAAGTAAGCGTGGCACATTTGTCTGCGTTGACAGAAACTTTCCAGCTGCAGCACCAGTTCTCAAACTTGTTCAGTTGCATTTGCAGCAGGTCTGTTGCTGGGCTAGGATCGTTGTGTCGTCTGCATATGTGGCAGTGCACATACAGTTGCTGGATCTGCGGGGTAGCAACGGTGCGTCGTGTGTGTATACAATGTACAAGGTAGGGCCGAGGACACTGCCATATATATATTTTATATATTTATATACATACATATATTTTGCAGCAGGATTATGATTAAAAATATTAGTTAAATGTAATATAATGTATAGCGAACTCAAAGAGTACGAAAGTTTTATTAACACGCTCTTCTTACATCTCGAGTTTTACCTCTATAATCCTACTCTATCTATCCAGAATAGAGGTGGAGAACTATCGATGGCACTATCGCCACTATCGATGGTTTAGCACTATCGAGCCACCATCGATGGCAGCAGACACCTTCGATAGTGGCCCATCCACTATCGATAGTTCTCCACCTCTAATCCAGAATCGCTGATTTTTAGTCGGTAACCCAGTGTTCTATAACTACACGAACAATTATCTGAAATAAAGACAATGACTTTATATTTAGAAAACTAAATAAGCAATAGAACTACTTCTATCTGTTCCTCTGTTTTGCCCGCGTTTACCGGTACACAAAAGCTTGGTATTTTGTTGGTGCAATTTCTCTCCCGCATATATCTGGCTGCTCTTTGCCTACTACTTTGCCTCTGCAGATCGCCCGAACCTTGCTATCACTGCATTCACCTTTACCTACGCCCTCTGCCCTAATGTTGCTCTTATATTGAGGTCGTCCCTCCATACCGCTGATTTTACCCTACGGCAGTTTTGCTTCGCCTTCGACTCTTCAATCCATCTGTAACGTAATCAATATGACTATCGTTTGCACTGTAAACAAATGAGAGTATAATGGGATTAGCACTGGAGACAACTACCTAACTTGTTGGCTATGTGACAACTACATTAATTTGTTATCCCTGTGCCGGCGTCTACTGTATTGGACAATGTATAGGGTCAAGCCCATGCTGCTTCGGAACTGCCACTGGTTCCTGATGCAAACATCTCGGTCTCGGAATCAACTGTTCCGGCTCCTACCGCTTCTATCTCTGCGTCATGTGCATCTTTACTGGCTCCGAATCCTGGAATCCCAGTGTCGGCGTCACCTGTATTGGGCAATGCATTAGATCAAGCCCATGCTGATCCGGTCCTACCGTTTTGGCCTCTGCGTCAAAGGCAGCTCCAGCTGCCGATACTAGAAGTGGCTTAAGCAATTATGCTCATAATAGTACTAATATTCCTCTGCATGGTGTTGCACCCGGAAGTGGCAATCGCCCCGCAGTCTCGAGCATTCTGCTGAGTGGAGTTCTCCAAAAATCTATCTATGTCACTAGGCTTTATCCTGAAGCCACAGCCAAAGATGTCCGAATTTATCTTAGAGAAAAGCTACAAGCTTCTAGCGATTCTATCTCCGTATTTAATTAATTTCAAGCAAAAGCGCAATATTTCTTCATTTAATTCTTCTTTCAGCCTGTTTATTCTCTATGGCACTTAATCCTGCAAATTGGCCGAAGAAAATTTTTTGCACGAGTATGTCCCAAAGGAAAAGCCTCGTAGTTCTAATTCTACTGCTCAAAAAAACTTAAAAAATTAAACGTATCTATTCTATATTAAAACGTACGTAGTTTACTGGGAAAACTAAGTAAGAATTAACAGTTTTTCACTCGAGTCAGATGTAATTCCTCTAACTAAAACATGGCTTAATTCTTCGGTAATATCAATAATTACCTAACTTGTTCTTACATTTCCCCTAGATCCGACATATCCCTCTATTTTCTTCATCTCTCAGCTATACAAGCAGTTTCCTCTGAAATCAAAACAACGACCAACTTATAATAATGATCGACATTAACATACCTAACGTGACCTGGGTAACTTCACGTGACACCAGTCTTCCTTTTGCGTAATGGTTTTATTGATGGTCTTACCGACTGGTCTTTGGGTCAGATAAATTTTGTAAAGAATCAGACAGATAAGCTACTTGATCTTATGTTTTTTAACAATAAGAGTCTCGCTAACATCTTTAGAAGCCTTCCGTTTTCATTACCAGAGGACCTTCACCACCCAATCTTCCTATTGAACGTAGAGATAAATGCGAATCAATCGAATCCAGTCGAATCTGTTTCCAGAGTCATATGCTTTCGAATGGCAATTTGATTGGTTTAATCCAATATCTATGTGCTGTTGACTGGTCTTCTTTAAAATCGTTCTATGACCTTGAATTTGCGTTGTTGTTGTTGTATAAGTCCCTGTACTCATCATCAAAACCATATTTCCTTTCTAAAAAGTAAAAGATTAAATCTCTACAAAAAATATTAGAAATCCTATGCTACCGTCGACCTATGCAGTTATGAATAAGTTCGTTCAGAATATATTATTATGAGCAGCCCTACTAAACTTTTCTCCTTCGTTAACTGTAAAAGAAAATCTTGTGCCTATCCCCAATATTTTCATTTTCAAAATAAAACTTAATACTCTTCTTAAAAAACTTTTAATCTGTTTTCTGATTTCTTTCAGTCCACTTACTTTTCTAGACCCTCCAGCTACAACAATCCTTAACCTTACCCTCTATCTCATACTAACAATATATATGTTCCTTCTTTTAATGATAGTAAGGTTTTAAATGATCTTATGTCTCTCGAAATGTCTTTTTCTGCAGGCCTTGACCAAATCCCCAGTTGTGTACTTCGAAATTATGCAAAAGGTTTGTCGTGACCTATTGTATCGGGGTTACCCAAACTTTTCAAACAGTTTGTCACCAATCAACTACAACATTAGTGTGTCTTTTTAACTTCTCCTTTTCAACATGGCTTCGTTAAAAATCGTTCAACTACAACTTAAATTTACTTTACAAATTCAGCGTGGTTTTCTTAACAAATGCCAAACTGACGTAATCTTTACTGACTTTAGAAACCGTTCGACTCGGAACATCATACCCCCTCTTCCATAAGCTATTTCTCTTCGGAGAGAGAGTTCAAATAGATCTTAGCGTGTTCTATTTATTAACCAATTATCGCCGGTAGTAAATGTGTACTCTGGTGTCCCCCAAGGCAGCCATTTCGGCCCACTACTTTTTGTGATTTTTGTCAATGATCTTCCAAATGTCATGTCATTTGCTTCTACTTTAATGTATGCTGACGACGTTAAAATCTGCCTTTCTTACTCTGACCATCTATTCGACGTTCGCCTCCAATTTTATCTTAATGAACTACAGCCTTGGAGTATATACAACTCTGTTTTTAAATCTAGCAAATAGTAAATCGATGTATTTTTAACGGATCTCTGTCCACTTATATTCCTATCAAATTGGTAATTATACACTCCAAAGGATTGTACAATTGAATGATTTTTGTGTCTTATTTGATACCAAATTATCATTAAAAAGCCATATTTCAGTTACTGTAGGTTAAGCTAGGGGTCCATGTATCACAAAAGCTCTTTACTTGGCATTGGTTCGCCCAATTTTGGAATTCTGTTCTTGTATATAAAGCCCTCAATATATTGAACTACAAAAACTGATTGAGTCGTTCCAAAAGCAGTTCCTATTATTTGCTCTTTGTCATTTGAACTGGGACCCATCTTTAGCATTTGCCGTCTTACACATCACTTCTGAAATTAATAAACTTACAATCGCTGAATCACCGGCGAATATGCGGTGGAGTCATTTATTACGCAATCTTATTTTTGGTTTGGTGAACTCATCACTTCTCCTCAGCTATATTAATTTCACTGTTCCTTCTAGATTTACTCGTTCTTTTCGTCCTATTCACTAGATCTAACTTTGCTCTACATTAACCCTTTCGGGTACTTTGCCAAAATTACAGTTTATTATACTCTGCTATATGTTTTGAATGTCCTATTGAAATTAATTCGGGAAATATTTATCTTCTCCTTGAGTCGTTAAATATTTGATGTTAATCTGTCCTTGGTTTTTTTTATGTTGAGTGTCTTTTATTCGTATGGTATTAAGAAATTATTGTTAATTATAACAATTAAGTTTAGAAAACTACTTTTGCCTTCACCAACACATTCAGAGTTTAAAGCAAGCATATCATTAAAAACTCTCTATATTCGGTGAAAGGTAAGGGTGTGACTTAAAAAGGTAGTTATTTGCTGTTCTTGAAATAAATAAATGTTAGCTATATGCTAAAAATAAATAATAATAAAAAAAAAAAAAAAATTTTATTAAGCCATTTAAAAGTTGTAATTAAAACTTTAAGGCTACTAGTATTTTCGAAGTAATTGTGCCGACTAGTGTGTATACCTATACCTAACTACCCACAAGGCTACAATGAAGATTATTAATTTAAAGCAAGTTATAACACTTACCTTTAGATTTAGATGTAGCCAAATCAAAACTAATGTCTTTCAAATTTTCAGAAATGCTACTATTACGGCATTGCTTTAAAAAAGAGTGTGTCACTAATTTTGATGCAGACCAACGAGCTATTGGACTCTTAGTTAAACATAGCTCAACGAACTGGTAGAAATCGTCTGAGAACGTATTTTTTACGAATAAATCACGTGAAATTTTTCGATTATGGCAATGAAATAAGGTTGATCCTGCAAATAGTACAAAAAACATAGAACATATAAGTGATTTCTCGTTTTATTTTGTAAAATTATACTTTTATTCTTTACCTTATACTTTACTAATTGTAAGCTAACTTCGGTTTGTATAACCTTGCAGTTTGCAATTGGATCATTGATAATCCACCCATTTCGGCAAATGGCATTATAAGTTGTATTATAAAAATTAAATAGTAATGATTATGTTTAATTTTTTGTTCTTTTATTATCAAAAATAATCATTAGATTTGGGTAGAAAAAATTAAAATTTTAAATAAAAATTATTTTTTATAAAAAAATAATCAACTTCAAATATAATGATTATTCATAAGTTTTTTTTTTCAAAATAAAACTTAAAAGTAAATCATGGGTTCCGTGTTAGACTTTTCACCAATATTATTTTGTATTCTTGTAGAGGGACCACCAAGCTACCCCCCAGTATAAAAATGTTTAATTTAATAATACGTTTTTGGGCTACTGTGTAATATTTTGTATTTCACTTAATAAAACAGGTATACAAACAAAAATTATGGATGCTAAACGCCAGTTTAATTTAATAATACGTTTTTGGGCTATTGTGCCATATTTTGTACTGCATTTAATAAGACAGGTATACAACAAAAATTTCGGATGATAAACGCCAGTTGCATAACGCAAGTTGCGTTGGGGGGTAGCTTGGTGGTCCCTCTACAATAATACAAAATAACAAATATAATAATTTGAAGTTCATTTTTTTTATCAAAAAATATTTTTATTTATAATTTTAAATTTTTTCTACTTAAATCTAATATAATCATAATCATTATTTTTGGTAATAAAAGAAAAAATCAAAAACTTGCTTAATTTTTATATTTGAAAAATAAAAAAAATTATTATTTACGGTCCCTGATTATAATTAGTTGCAGTTAATGTTGAAAAAACACGATGTGACATTAAATTACTTTGCAAAGTGGTGGAACAGAGGATGGTAAGGGCGGTGATCAAATCAAGCAAGTGTTTAATAAGAGATATTGTGATTTTTCTTAAAAAGTTTATTCTTTTACAAATAAATCAAGAAAGAAAGCAAACTTCAGCACGCCCTTGCAGATTGCTATTGGATCATTAAAACTTTATCAATATCTAATATAATATGAAATACTTTCATAGTTATATTAGTTTTACAGTTATACTTTTTTCCGCTACATTTACCGATTGTAATAAAAAAGGCTCATATCTCGAAGTAGATAAATTCATGTTGAAAACTATCGAAGATATAATTCTTTTTCTATTAATTTCCTGTTCGTTCCTATGGCAGCTATATGATATAGTCATACGATCTTCATAAATTTAAAACTAAAATTCTTAAACAATATAAAATGCTTATATCACAAAGTACAGTAACGTTCTTTTTACACTATCGTGCGTTACCTATCGTTATCAAAGTTAACCGCAAAACGCAGACTGAGTGGACATACATACTGGACATACTTGTTGACAAGTATAAATCTCACCAAAGATTTCCTCACCAGAGAGAAGGTCACGATAACCGTAAAGGAAGAAGATAACGTTGCCTTTCTAGCTGGAAATACTTAATAAATACTTGTTGATTATGTATTAACCTCAAAATTTATTTGTCTTTTTTTTATTTAAACAAATGCATTCATGACATTCTGGAAAGAGGCCATCACCCTATAGATGGAGTTCTTTAGAAATTCTTCCACATTTTCAGTCCACAGCTAGAGAAGTGCCTCAAGGCAGCTTTGCTTCATCTGTCAGGAAATCGGTAAAAACTTGGATGCAACTTTTTCCCACCACTAGCCCCCTATACAAAGTCTATGTAAAAAAACTAAGTTTGCTGTGAAACGCAAAAATATATTGAAACTTTGCAGATAGAAGACTACTGCCACTAGTATATATTGTAGTAGCTTTAAGCATATCTTTATATTTACACATACATAAAATGTGATAAACTGTGATATACATGCATACACACAAAAGAAAAGAGAGAATATAAACAGCAGTCTTGCGAGTGATCTGAACCAGAGCGGACGTTTCTGTTGCTACAATATATATAATATAGCTTCAATTAATAATATATATATATATATATTTTATATAGATATTATATATTATATATTATATATTATATATTATATATTATATATTATATATTATATATTATATATTATATATTATATATTATATATTATATATTATATATTATATATTAAACATTATAAATTATATATTATATATTATATATTATATATTATATATTATATATATTATATATTATATATTATATATATATATTGGAGTACCTTGGTGGAGGTTATTTTCCTCCATACGATGTCTAGTTACAAGGCGAGGATTGAGAATACAAAATTATTAAATATTGTCGACAACTTTCTTAGGTTTTGCAGGCTGAAATCATAAACGCCTTTGCCAGCTGGCAGGCCCGCGTGATCACGTCGACCTGTTTCAGCAATATCACTGCCTTCTGAATTACGATCATAGCCACATGGACCTCGCCATTAATGGAGTTCACCCTAGTTATCATTTCGTCCAGTTTTTGCAGCGAATCGTGCGTAACGTCGAATAACCTGCACTGCTGGTTGCTATTCTGGATCACGTTGTCCTGGGGTTGGAGGATGGTGTTTCAATCTGATGCGTCGGGTGATCAGGCGACCCATTTCCAGGCTGATCCCAGCCAGTCTATGGACCGAGGAGCACGGTGTGTTGTCGTCATTCTCGTAATTCCATCGGTAACCTTCTCCAGGTAGTGGCAGATCAGCGATAGTCTTGTTAATTATGTTTCGAATCTGCTTTAGGTCGATTATGTGGGCGAGCTTAAATATTTCGTTTACGCGTCATACCACACGTTGTTGAAGTGGGACAACCGGCGTATCATATTTAAAGATGTGAAGGGCAGCTGCGACTTGGATGATCGCCATACTTGGGAGAGAGATGTTACCCAGTTTTTATTTATTATTTAAGTTGAGTGTGTTTAATGTAATTTTTATTCCTTATTCGATATATTATTTAAGATGAGTGTGTTTAATGTACTTTTTGTATTTAATCTAAATGTATCATTTTTTATTTATTTATTATTTTTTATAATATTTTTTTATATTTTTCTTTTATTTGTTTTTATTGATTTAGTCTGATTTAGTCTTCACCGTGACACTACCATTATCTGCTACCTCCTCTGGTTTGAATCGATGCTTATCTTTATTCTTTATTTGTTTATTGGAGACATAGACAGTGTCTCCCTGGTTATACTGTAAAGGCTTTATTCTGTTTTTATTGAGTCTGTCGGTTGACATTTTTTGCTTATGCAGGAATAACCCCATGATGTCTTCCTGCGTCTGGTCTTTAAAATTTGTAAGTCCTTGATAATTTATTCTTGAAGTTCTATCGAAGAAGATATCGACCGGTTTGCGATTGGCCACCGAATAAACGGAGTTGTTGTATCTGTCTACGACAATAAAAACCAACTCAGTTACCCTCAGGTAACGATTATCTTTTTTTAGACACAGATATATTTTGAGGACGGTAAGGCAGAGCAAACCACTTTCTCGTTGTTTTTGGTGCTGTGAAATAGTGCAGAACTTCGGTGAGCCTTTCACGAAAATGGACTGCCGATTTTGATATTATTTGAAAAGGTTAGGCAAATTTTGAAAATTAATCGATGCAACTGAGGAATTTAAGATTTTCGATTGTAAAAAGGTCAATGTGCAGAATCTCAAATGGTTAAGTGGACACAGGGGTTAATTGGAGTTCCGGTTTGGCCGGGTGCCTATCATATTTAGAGAGGCGCCTGATAGTCTGGCAAGGTTTCATCATAGTAACCTTCACCAATGGATTTTTCCTCATGCTGACCCGAACCGGCCTCGGCCGAGGGTGGGGACAGCACTTAAATGATATAATATTTGGGATTTTTTAAAAGGGTTGAGATTAGAAGAAGCACTAGGGTTGCGTTTTGCGCTCGAATTGTTGTTACTTTGGTTTGAACGATAGGAGTAGCCGTAATAGTGGGGCTCCATTTTTAGCACTGTGAATTCCTGTGGTTACTATAAAAAGAGTAATTAGTTTGGGGCCAAGTGTACTTTTGACGGAAAGGCTCAGATGATGGGAACTTATTTGAATAAGTAATATGATTCATTGGGCACATTTTTGCCAGAGCAAATTATTCGGGCCCGAAATTACTAAGAGTTTAGAGAGGTCACCGCTCAGGCCGCGGATAAAAACATCCAAGGCTCGGCCCCGATAAATCTTGAATAGCGCACTAAGAATTTCCGGGGTCTGGTTACCATTTTTGAGGCAGCTTATAATCAAGGCGAAACGGGGATCCGAATAAAACGCTTCCACGGTCTTTGCCCCTTGAGTCATTTGACCCATTTGATATTCTAGTGTGCGCAAATCTCGCTTATCGGCGTAATGGAGCATTAGGACGCGTTTTACCTCGGGCCAATCGTATTCTGCCACATTGTATGATAGAAGGCTCGGCTCGGCGTTGCCCCTAATTTTTTGCCTAATGCTAACGACTATGGATCGGTAAGAGGTCTCTCCTTGATTATCTCATAATCTTGTAAAATAGTCCGCTCTACCCATCCAAGAGTCATAGCTACCAGCTTCGCCCTCAAAGATATGTAATTCTTTCACACAATCTGCCAATTTAGCAAGTTCCTTTAATTCGTACTTCGTACGGGCGGGACTCAAAGGCTTTGTTCGATGAGCGATCTCATTAACTGTTTCCTGAGCCCTTTATAGGCTTACCACCTTGTCACTAACTTTCTAAATATCGTCTTTAACATCAGACGTCTGGCCAAGAGTATTCTCGAGTTGGGTGAGAGCTGCCTTCATTTCCTCCATATTGATAGATCGGTTCAAACAGATAGGTTTTGATTTAAATAATAGTAGGGCAGTGCGACAGTTAAGTCTTTTTATTAAATTTAAAGTCTTCCGTAGTTATTAAATTCTTCGCTGAGGACGTCTCACTTACCCGTTCATCGTTTTATTTCTTTATTCGTGTTTCTTCGTATTATATTGTACTTGTGTTTCCTCGTATTAGACTGTATTCATGAACATGTGTGCCAAGCCACTTACGACGCACAGTAGCGCCTCTAGAACAAAAGCCGTTGCAAAAATCGAAAAAGTCGATGTCGCAAAAACGATTTAAACCATACTTAACCGACAGAGAATTTCCCAAGGATTAAAAATCTACAATAAAATCAATTTTATGATTTTTTTTGTAAAATATATGAGCATTCAAAGTTGAAAAACATTTCCATTTTTGCATCATAGAAGAAAAAAATGAAAATTGGTCGACTTTCAGGTAGCATAACTCCAAATGTAGATTATCTATCGTCATGCTTTTTTCTTTAAATGATAGATACATTAATTACCTGTAAACTAAGCTAAGCTTAAAAAACAACGACAGTAGGGTGTGGACTTGCACAGGTAAATCGCTACCTGCCAGGTGTCCATTTTTTTCACTTTTTTCTGGCTAAAGTAGTCTATATCTTCTGAAGTCGATGAAAGCCACGAGTACACTATAACTACGACTTTTGTGGATATCTTTTGGACCAAAATCAACTTTCATCGGCTGCGTCACGCTGCGTCTGCGGAAATGCAACGGCATAAACCAAAGCAACTCAGGGGTAAAATATACCAAAATACCAAAAAATCTGGTCTTACTTAAGAGCGAAAACGCTTATTAGGGTTAAAATTTTAAATATGGGCAAATCCCACGTGTCGCACGCTACATTCGCACGATTTAAGCTAATGAAAATCAATTTTTGGGGGGTTTTTTTTTAAGATTTACCGTAAACTTTTGTTATTTGTTTAGAGTGAATTGAGAGTACTTTCGGAGGGTATAAGGTTCAATTTCACTGGAGTCACTGTTTTGAAAATAATTGATAAAATTGTGACGTGTCGCACGCTACACAAAGTGGAAGTTAGTTTCAAAATTTTCATTTCAAACGCAATTTTTAGCGAATTGTGCAAAATGAACCCTATGAAAGATAATATCCTAAAGAAAGTTAAGAATATTAGAAGACAAAAACCGACCGTTTGGTCTTAATAATGTTTACGGATTTTTAGAAAAGCCGTAAACCCATTGTGTCGCACGCTACGTGTCGCACGCTACACTTTGTTCCATCATACTTTGCGTGTTGTTTTTTAATATTTAAGTCAATTAGAAGATCATATATCCGTTTTATTTTGACTATTTGCATTCTTCTAGTGATATTAGAAAACAAAAGTCAAAGCATAAAGCATCGTTTTAGAAGATTTCTTAAAAAGAAAACAGGTCTATTTTTATGATGTTTTTCATTAAAATAATGATAAATCGCGTTTTCCCGAATATGCTTTCGAATATATCGAAATTTGTTTTGGAATATGGTAAAGCCTTTCGAACTGAATCAATTGGACCATTTCCCAATGTTACAATATTGAAAAAAACCATTTTAGAGAAGTTTAAGTTTTTTGGCAGCGGTGGACCTTTCTGGGGATTTGCCAATATGTTCATATTCTTTTGTATTAAATGCAAAATCTTTCCTTTACATTGGTTTTTGAATAATACTAATACAAAAAAGACAAAGAAATTTTTTTAAGGACAGCCTAAATTTTTTTTTGATAAATTAAAATATTTTTTTTTTGCATTCAAAATATTTTTATTTAAGCAAATACATAAAAATAAAGATAAAAAATTAAATAAAAAATATTTTTAAAAAATTGTCTTCGTACCTTATAGAAAGGCGAATGAGTGGGCGTGGCACATTATCCACTACATATGTAATTTTTACAACAATTACCAGCCAGTTGCCGTTTAAATTATTTGAATATCTTATTTGGTTCAAAAGTTATGATTTTTGCAACGTAAAATGAGAAAAGGCGCTACTGTGCGACGTGCAGATTCTAGTATGAAGTAAGTAAACTTATTTAATTGGACAGGCGGAACGTGAATTTTTTGCGCGTGTGTGTGTTCGATTTGTTTTTTTTTTAAATTTAATTATTTTTTTTATTTCGTGAGTTTTTCCATTCGTTCTTTTTTTCCTTTTTTTTTTTTTTAATATATTAGTATCATTTGATTCCTTCTTATCCGGCGTTAGGCAAGGTGGGCCGTATTGTTCCGTTTTGGTTTATTACCTACTATGGCACGGTTGCCACACAAATCACTAGGCGGCGCTTTCTGTGCTGGTAACACGGAGCACATCTAGTGAATTACCCACACCACTTCACTCATTATTATATTGTAATTTTTTTTAATAACAGGGGCCGCTTGTAAACAAGTGACCGCAGCGGGTTTCATAAATATTTTTTTATATTTGTAACACTTCGTAACGCCCGTGAATTGGATCCACCGCAGCGGTTCAGTCATTTTTTTTGTTTCGCAATAACCTTTTGCGCTCGTGAATAGGTCAGGGAGGTCGGATCACCGCAGCGGGTCGGTCATATCGTATTTTATAAGGCATTTACCGTTCCTGTTTGGCATCGGTTGCGAACACATTCTTTACCATTTTTTTGCGTTATTTTTATTGTTAAAATGAATATTTTTCCCGAAGCAATGCATGTTCGTTTTCTAAACCCATAGTTGCGTTTGTGCATATACAAGTTAAACACGTTGGTTTTTATTATTTAAAAAAATAATATGTTATTGGACACTTGGTTCGTATTAATTTGCACAAAAATTGGAA
>VNJR01004534.1:0-32879 GCA_008042585.1 Drosophila punjabiensis | reverse complement strand
CTTCGAGCTTTTCAAGCTAGCGATGGTAGTTTGCGGTGGCTTAGCTTAACTATCGTATATGGCTTGGCAAAGCCTTAAATCTACTTAAACTAATTTTAATCTAGGATCTAGATTAACTGTTATTATTTAAGTGTAGAGCTTAATCATTATTATTATTTACAAAGGATAATTATGGTATTACTTTATATTATATTTACAGAAATTATTATTATTATATTTATTTTTGGGGAGCCGGCAGGTTTCTCACATCCCCCTCTTTCGGGGGCCGCGCAGAAATCGTTATCTGGTTGCTCTTCGTCACTTGGACGCGGAATTCCCCGTCTCCGGCGTGAAACAAAAATTTCCTTGCTGATCTCCGCTGCGCATCCTCCTCGCGGTGTACATGGTTGACCAGCGATCGTGGGAGGTGGTCTGCGCCCCCTTGGATGCGCCAATGCCGCGGCGGTCGCACCCAATCCTCCGCGGGTGACCGACGTCGCGGAGGAGGTGACGCTGCTGGGACCGACGACGGCTCCGGGGCTGCTGCTGGCCTCGTGGCTGGCTTGGAGCCTGCTGGTGGCCTGGACGGCGGCTGTGAAACCGCGGTAGGCCTCGGCGGCGACTTGGACGCCGTTATTGGCTTGAACGGCGGCTGGGCGGCCGCGGTAGGCCTGGACGGCGGCTTGGACGCCGTATATGGCGGCTTGGGGGCCGCGGTTGGCGGCTTCGATGGCGGCCTGGAGGCGGCGTATGGCCTCCATGGCGGCTAAGAGGATGCTGGTGGCCTCGGTAGCGGCTCAGAGGCTGCTGGTGGCCTCGGTGGCGCTATGGGGTCTGCGCCCGACGCTATGGAGTGTGCGTCTGATTGGATGGCTCCTTCGTCGTCATCCAGGGTTCCTAGACACGGCTCGATGGCCTCCTCGACACACCTGACTAGGTACGCCCAGTCGGGGGTATCCTCCGACGCTATAGCTGTGGAGAAACAAAGTTTTATTAGCCTTTGCGTGGTAAAAGGGCTACCTATCGGGTTTTTAGTTGTAGTTAGTTGTTAGTTAAGGGGGAGTGAAGGAATACAGGCACTGGGAGCATTGAGTTTTCCCCCCTAGGAGAGTGGGGACGTTGGGAAGGCACACCATCCAGCAAGTGGCCCCCACTGACTCAGTCTTGGCTCCTGTCACAGTGTTCTGGCTCTTGCCTTGGCCCGGGTTTCGCGTCACTCGACTGCTTAATGCTCTTGTGGCTTGGTTTTCTCGTGTTGTGCCGCCTTGGTGCGGGCTTCTCGTTGCTGTGCCGCCTTGGTGCGGGCTTCTCGTTGCAGTGCCGCCTTGGTGCGGGCTTTCTTGTGCAGTGCCGCCTTGGTGCGGGCTTTCTTGTGCTGTGCCGCCTTGGTGCGGGCTTCCTTGAGTTTAGCGTCACTCGACGACCAAACGTTCGATGTCCTCTTGACATTTTCTGGGTTCTCAGGCCGGGTACCAGATTCTGCGCTTCTGGATCGTGGACTGCTTCCTTCAGGTCTCCTAGCGATGCCCTTCTGCGTTGCTTGCTCTGCGCGTGTTGCAGGCGTACTATGGTGGGCTAGACGAACTTAAGGACCTTGTATGGTCCTTCATACTTAGGCGCTAGCGGCAAAGTTATCTGCCGCCTTTGACAAGTGAGGCTGCCTCACGAATACCAAAGACCCTACTGTTGGTCGCAACTCGCGTCGTCGCAGATCATAGTGCTTCCTCTGCACCAGCGAAGCGCGCTGGGTGTTTTCCTGTACCACATTGAATATATCTCGCAGCAATTCCGCATTCGTCACAGGCGAACGTCAAGGCTCCTGGGAGTCTTGGTTCTCGGCCTTGAATGATGAACGCCGGGCTGAACCCGGTGGAATCCGAAACGCTGCTATTTATGGCCAGGTTTAACTCCGGGAGGAGTTCGTCCCACGTCGTCTGCTTATCCTCGATGTACTGGGCGACCATAGTGTTAAGTCGCGACAATAATTACGACAATAGCAATGATGCATAGTTTGTAGTTCGTCAGTCGCAGCAATGTCATATGAAGCCACAATAAAGTAAAGTTACCAGGTCAAGTGCATATGAAGTGGAATGGGGCAATGTTCTCATTTCCGCATATTCGATAAGCAACACAGTAACCTATATTACTCTTTCACACTATATTCTGTACAAATCAGCATATTTGTTAACTACTTTTTAGCTATAAATACCGATATGTTTTAACCAATAAAGTCAGTAATCATCTGCACCTCAAAGGCATTTTTACTCAACAAACCTCAACCGCAGTCCACCTAGTTCAAGTGCTAGTTGCGACAACTCAAAGGCAATTAGTTTATGCACTATTTTACCAGGCATCTAAGCCTCCTCACACATACACAAACACATAGTTTTAATGGTGCGATTGGCCCTCTCTGTCGGGTTCTGCTGCGGTGTATAGGGTGCCGTATGCTGGATCTCCATTCCCGCTTGTTTGCAGAAAGCTTTGAAGGACCGACTCGAAAATTGAGTCCCTTTGTCACAAACGAAGGTGCGTGGAATCCCGAAATGTGTCAAAACCTCTCGCGAAAGGATTTTTCCAACTGCGCTGAAGTTGCTTTTCTTAAGGGGACCAGTTCAACCCATTTCGAAAAGGGGTCGAAAAACTAGGAGCTCTTAGACCGCGGAAGGAATCCAATAAATTCGGCGCAGACAGTGTGAAAGGGCTCACTGATCTGCCTGGTAAACATCTTACCCGCTGGCTTATTTTGGCTTACCTTGAAGCGTTGACAAGTGTCGCACTTGGGAACATATCTGGCTACGTCTCGAAAAAGTCCCGGCCAATAATACCTCTGGGCGACCCGGGTGGTCGTTTTCCTGATGCCGAGATGTCCTGCCGTGGGCTGGTCATGACACTCCAACAGCACTCGCTGCCGGTGTTCCTTGGCCACACACAGTTTCCATGGCACGGAGTCTTCATCGTCGGGTCGGGATCCAATATGCCGATATAACTGCTGATTCTCGTACACTTAGGCCGGGAAATCTTCAGGCCAGGTGCAGCCGGGATGATCCTCCTGAATCATCTGGAGTACCTCCGGAGGCTGTCGTGACAGTGCGTCTGCAACAATGTTCTGGCTTCCGCGTCGGTATGTGACTTCAAACTGGTACTGCTGCAGTTCTAACGCCCAGCGAGCGATTCGACCGGTGGGATTATCGATTGAAATCAGCCACTTCAAAGCAAGGTGGTCCGTTATCACCTCAAATCGTTATCCTTCCAAGTAACACCTAAGCTTCCTTATTGCCCAGATAATAGCCAGACACTCCTTCTCGGAGGCTGAATAGTTTTCTTCAGCTGCAATGAGTCGTCGGCTTGCGAATGCGATGACGCGTTCTTCTCCCTGGATCTTCTGAGTTAACACGGCTCCCAGACCTATGTCGCTGGCGTCGGTTTGAAGAACAATCTTTTCGCTGAAATCGGGGCAGGCGAGCACAGGGGCCTCTGTAAATTTCCTTTTTAATTCTTCAAATGCATCTTGCTGCTTTTGCTGCCATTGCCATTTCCTTTCTTCAGCAATAAAGACATGGGTTGTATGATGCTGGAGAAGTTGGGTACAAACCTCCTGTGCCATGACACGATACCAAGACATCTTCTTAGCTCTTTGCACGTTGTGGGCGGACTAAGTTGCCGTACTGCCGAAATCTTGCCGGGATCAGTGTGGATTCCTTCCTCGCTGATGACGTGCCCTAAGTATACCAGGCTACTCTTAAAGAAACGACATTTATTTGCGTTGAGGCAGAGGTTCGCCTTCCGTAACCGTCGGAATACTTCTCGTAGGTTCTGTACGTGATGTCATCTAAGTATGCGAATGCATTGGGCTCCATGTCGGGGCCTATGACGCTGTCGAGCGCCCGCTGAAATGTAGCTGGTGCTGAATGGAGGCCAAAAGGCATGACCTTCCAATGGTACATTCTCCTCCCTGGGACTGTAAAAGCAGTGCACTCGCGACTGCTCTTAGCCAAAAGTCGAAATGTAATTTGCGTGGCGCAGCCGCTCCAAGATGTGGGTTAACCTTGGCAGCGGAAACGCGTCTGTAATCGAACGGGCATTCAGTTGCCGAAAATAGACACATAACCTCATCTCTCCGGATTTCTTGCCCACGAGCACAATATGCGCGCTGTGGGAGCTTCGCGAAGGCTCTATGCAGTTGCGCAAGAGTTCGTCGATTTGCTCATCAATAATCCTCTGCATCGCGGGATTCTTGGGAAAATACCCCTGTTTAATTGGCTTGTCATTCCGCATTGTGATTGAGTGCTCGGCGATATGTGACACTCCGGTCAATCCTTCGAATGCTAATTCCTCCTTTAAAAATTCGTCGACCCATGGTTCTACTGTTCCATGCTCTGTGGTCTCCTTGATGACAGCGAGGGCTCCTCCTCGAAATGGATTATTCCGCACGGCTGTTTCGTTTCGAGACCCTAAAATACTGCTGGTCGGCGCAGTTGGCATCCTGCGCTGTGGTTCGGTGATCGTTGGTTCTGGTACTGCTGTTTTGACGGGGTCGACCTGCTTCGGGGCGATTTCATTAATCAAAAGTGGGGACAGAACTGAATCGTTATTGGATTTGCCTACAAGAAGAGGGTTAAGTTGAAGAGAAACGCGACCACATTGTAACGTTGCAGACACTTCGCAGAGAAAGTCCATGCCTAAAAGTACATCTTCCATGATTTCGGGTAAAACCAAGAGTGAATATTTGACCCAACGTTGGTCCAACTGGACTTTTGCGACTAGTGACTGGGTTATCTCCTTGCGTGAGCCTTCGGCTAGGCTGACTTTCGTGCGTACTGACCGTACGTTATGTGGCGTTCCCGCTCGTTGAACGACCCTTTCGCTCACAAAACTCCGACTGGCTCCTGTGGCTATGGATGCGATAAATACCTGTCCCTCGATCTTTAGCCACGCTGATTCTGTTGGCTTAAACTTGTAATACTCCTTCTAATCCCGGGGATTCCTCCTTATAGTCTCCGGCCGCTCCCCGAGTGGGCGAAGACTTCTCTCGTTTCCCGGGCGAATGCGACGGCCACATCCGTCAGTTCGTACTCCTCTGCGATTACACTCCCAACAGATTGCGGCACTCATGTTGACAATGCCCCTCTTGCGCACAATTTCTGCAAGCAAATATAAAATTTGGCACCATGGTAACGTTCCCTACCCTAGGAACAAATTCTGCGACCGCAGCGGCTGGTGCTCGTCCAGGTGCTCGCCCATCGTTATGGTGATTCATCAGTGGTGCTGCTGGATGTGACCTTTCGTGGCCATTTCTTCTCTTGTCACACACCCAATGCTACCCCATAGTCATCCAGTAAATACCATATAGCAACCAGACAGTTATTGGCTAATGGAAAAGCCAAGGCTAATGATTACACCCAAACTCCAACACAGGATGCAACCCGAAACTCCAGCCTATCCCGACATGTAGACTAAACATTTATGATTTAAGCTCGCACCCAACGTTCCCACGTTCAAAGTTCGGACTCGCAAAGACGAAAACAAAAATACACTTGTATCCAAGAAAAGATTAATTGATAATCCCAAGCTCTCTCCAATTTCTCTTCAGAACCTCAAAAGTTTAACTTAATAATTAAGAGCTCGAGACCGGGGCTTGAACGCGAATCAATCCAGATCAATAAGTCAAGTTCAGTTTGAGACTCGAAACTATTCAGTCGATGTTCTTCAATACTTCAATAAAAATGATATGGTTAAATAAAATTGTATAACACAAGCATTTATGTATATATATATATATAAATATTTTTATCTAAATTATTATACTAAGAAAAAACCTCCATGAAATAAAGTTATTTTTCAGATGCAGGGAGATGTAAAAGTCGTACGATCGCTGGTCACCAATAAGGCAAAGGCACGGCCCATAGGGGCCATAGGGGCTCAGTTCTCGGGCACAATAAGCTTGGTTCAATGTTAGGGTGGAACATACATGAGTGAATATAAATAAATAAAAGTATAATAAAAAAATCGAAGATTGAGATTAATAATAATAAAAAATATATAAATGGAAATAATTAACTATAAAATTGGCCTGCCTAACCTATGCTGGGAGCTGGTTGTTATCTTATACAAAAAGTCATAGAGCTTACTCTTGAGGTAGGCAGATGAAAACGAAATAACGTCATCCGATGAACTAGGGCATTTTGGATTTGTCAAGTAGTTTTTTTACACTTCAAAATACGTAAAAAAAATGAATTTTTCGATAAAACAATTTTAAAGTGGAAGCAAATTTTTGTTTTTAAATGTTTTCTAAATATTCTAGTTTACACTGAATGGATTTAAATTAAGTCTTAGTGCTGAAATAGCTTTTTTTCGTACCTCAAGCTTCGCTTGCGCGGAGACTCCTACTTCGACTTCTCCTTCCGACTTCTCTCCAGCGCCCTGAGTGTTTCCAAAACGTGCGCGGCAAAAGTTTATGCCGCTTACCATGCTCTCTCATCTGTCAGCATCATCGGCACTAGTAATTCCAAGCTGATAGAGCCCCCGGCTACTGCCTCCAGCTCCTGACTCTCTAAGCCGAACCTGCGGCACTTAAAGAAGACGTGCTGCGCGTCCTCCACGATGCCAGAGCCACACTCCGGACACCAATCCTCCGTCTCGTGGTCGTAATGCCGAAGGAGGATGCCACTCCTGGTGGCTTGCCAGGCTTGGCCTGTAGTAATAGCTGTTGCCTTGTCCACCTGTCGGAGAACGTCCCCTGCAGGAGGCACTTCTGTCGCCAGCAGCGCGAGGGTCAGTTTCGTCACATCTGGCCCTTATTAGGCTTTAGGGTCCGATCGGCCTGAGGAACCGCCTCTTCCGTGACCTTTCGGATGTCGCCCATCTCCGTGCTGGTGACCTTCGTGACCTCTAACAGGGCGCTGACTATCCCCTCAAGTGTTGTCGCGTCCGTTTTGGCTTTGCCACCTGCATTATTTTTTATTCTTCATTCTTTACCGCCAACCGCCAAGGTTTTATAGCGTTTCCTGCATGCAGGGATGCTGGGTGCCTTTGGCCCTCTACAGCAGCGCACTTTTCCTCGCTGCACCAGAACACCGGATAGTGATGCTTCCGGAACGTCCTTCTTTGCAGCAAGCTCTGGCTGCAAGCTTTATCAACCGAAAAACCCTCAAGGACGCGTGCAAAGGCCTGCGTCCTAAGGGTGTCTTGCCGGAACGCCTTCCTGGACAAAGGGCACGGTACCATTCGATCTTTTAGCTATGCCTAACTAGCATTCCTTCATCTTGCTTGGCGGGCCAGTGCGCTGCTGGTGCTGCGAAGGTGAGAGCCGACCCCTGCCCTGCTAAACGTCTGCCGGGAGCCTTCATTCAGGAGGACGACGTCCAGAAAGGCAAAGGCCTCCAATACCGCTCGGTCTCTGGAATTGGTTCGGGGGGACCCAGGTGTTGAAGACACCACCGCCCACCACGCAACTCTTTCCTCGCAGGTCACTGCACAGCTCGTCCAGGATCCTGCCGAATGACTCCAGTGAGAGACTGGGTGTCAGATAGCACCTGTACAGCCAAGTGCCGTCAACATTCGCTCGGACGAATCCCTCGGCCGAATTTATCTCCCGCATCCCTGGCTTCTCGACTCCGCAGGCATGAGGCATGATGCCTCCTTCTTCGTTGTGATGGAGTCGATGTTGCGTATCTCCAATACGAGCACTTTCTAGTCCTCCGTAGTGGCTCGCACTGGCGTAGAATCTCCGAGCAGGTTGCCGTTGGTGGTACGGCGAACATTGGAGACGCAGCTCCACAGTTCAGACAGCTGTTTGTCATCTTCCTGGTCACCATGGCGAGCACTTCGCTGTTAGACTTGCCGTCCGCTTGAACTATGACGGCGTCAGGCCGTGTGCGGCGCGCTTGGGGTTTACCAGGCTCTCGGGCTTCTTCGGGGCTGAGTGCGGCGCTGTTGCTTCACGAGCACATATGTTGGAGTGTCGCTGCGACCTCCTTTTTCCAGAACGTTGTAGTCTGCTGCTCCCTATTTGCGCTCTGTGAGCTCTTAGCGCACAAGGCAGATGCGACCTGCCTCTCGCTGTCACGCTTTGTGGCCGACGTGCCCGCCTCGAGGATGCTAAGTGGAGTGCCTTCATTTTGCGAACATCTCCCTAGTGGTGATTGTGATGTGACGAGGGAACTTGTGAATTATTTTTGCGGAAACCTCCTGCAGTAGTTTCCCCAGCTCCTGCCAATCTCTATCTTATCAATAACGGCCGGTTGCAGCTGCAAGCAATTTCCTCATTGACGAAAAATTTACGCACACCGCATTCATCACGATCCAAATCGGCATACCCCATCCGCTAGAATCATGTTGACCATGACTTTACCAATTTTTTCATGCGAAACTTTTGAAATATTTCAGCATCAAACAAATCTTAAAATATACTACATATATTCCCGAAAAGTGAAAAGTATTCCTCAGTGTTTAACAAAGTATATTATGATTAACAGTGTCAAAAGCGTTGCTAGCAAAACTAATATTTAAACATTGTTAACGCCCATTTGTAATAATTCATTTTTAAAACAGCTTCGATTTTTTCTAAACCCAGAGTGATTATTGCTTAGCATTTCATTGTTATTGAGAAATTGGTTTATTTCACTTGCCTATATATATTTTTTTGTAATATTTTGAGAGGTAAGGCAGGATATGTTTATGTCTGTAGTCACTATATGATTTCAGAATCGGAATTATTATTGTTGTTTTTCAACAGTTTCGAAACGTCGAGGTCAATAAATAAATTAGTTAAATAAGGCAGAATCTTTAATAGTAGGATTTTAGTCAAGTCCGTATTAATGTCATCAAGCCCAGTCGCATCACTATTAATATTAAGTTAGAGTGTGTAATATACAACGCACATAAACCTAAATCTATTATTACAGTGAGTAAATATAGTTAATCCCTATTGCAGCAATTAAATGATACACTTAATTGCTCATAATTTATATTTCTAAAGTCCCTAGAAACTGTGGCACCATCATGTTATAGAATGAAAGATGAGGTCATGTTCCGAAAAGGACGGCACGATAAGTTGGTCATATAAAAATACTCTGTCAGTATTAGTCACAAAGAACACATTTCGTAATAAATGCGTAGGGGAAAAAATGTGCTTATTATTTGTAATGTTTGATTCTCTATTTAAATCCCTGTAAAAGTCTCCTGCTACATTTTCTTCTGCATATTTTGCCGAAAAATCAATAAGGATACTTAACATTTTTTCGTACTTAGTCCGACAATTTGGATGACAGAGCCACTAATTAGCATTTGTGCATTTTTTTTTAAGATTATGGAAGACAATGTACAGGTATTGAAATATTGAGGTAGAATGGATAGAGAAGAGTCCCCCTATACTTTGCGGGGGTGGCTGGCGGTCAGGTTTCCACTCAACTTACACCATTTGTGCGTCGGATCTGTTAAGCCGCCTTAGCTCCCTCATGACGGTTGCTGCCTTGTCCGTAACCGCCTCCCAATTGGATGGGTTCTCCAGCATACACCCCATTATGTTAACGGGTGTAAGGCGACAGTTTGTTGCTGCACCACAGCAGCTCTTTCCGCGTTTCGAAAAACGCGTGCGCTGCATCCTCAATTGAAGCGCTGCCACAGTTGTCGCAGGATGGGTCGGTCTCGGCTGCGACGCGTAGAAGTTAACTTGCCCATGACGTCGATGATTCCACTGATCCAAAGCGGGGATAATTCGAAGGTTCCAGCTTTCTGTGCTTGCGTTATCCCACCTCGCTTGCCATCTTGAAACAGTGCTGCTCCGTTGGGTTCTACTGCCCGAGTTACCAGTATTGCGCCTCGTAGCCAGCAGGTCGATAGGAATCGATCCAGCTACCACCAGCGCAGCTTCTTCTGAAACCGTCCAGAGTCAGCTGGAAATGAGCAAAGCGCAACGTCTGTACACCGTCTTGCATTGACGGCTATAACTCGCATATCAGTGCGGGGTACAGTATGGTCGATGTCCCTCCTGTTGAGATCAGCCTTCTGCTCTACTGCCTAGGACCCGCGTGTGTTGGCCATCATCCTTGAAATGGCGGCAGTGGCCTTGGATGCTTTGGCCGCTGCGTGCTCCAGGTGACTCTTGTAGTGGTCGATCAGAACAACAATGTGCTTGACCGTCAGGCTTGACTCGATGATGGTTAAGCCGACCCGGAAGCCAATTACGGAGCAGCCTTCAGGCAGCGACAGCCTCAGTATCAAAAATGACATAGAATTGGTCCGAAGACTGAGCCTTGGGGTACGCCTCCTGTCACGTTATGTTCATGGTTGCCGGCGTCCGAATTGTACAGCACGACGCGGTCCTGAAAGTAGTCGGCAATCAACTGAATAAGATACAAAGGCTCTAGCTTACATAGTTTTTGAGCCTCCCCGACATCTTTCGCCTTCAATAGCATTTTCTGCAAGCTGTGTTACCTCGCGGATCGCATCAATAGTGTTTCGCTTCTTTCGGAAGCCATGTTGGTGGCATTATAGAGCTACGTGCTTCCCATATCCCTTTCAATCGTATTGCTTTTAATGCGCTCGAATATTTTTCCCAGTGTATTCAGCATACATGGGGCCGAAATGAGGACGGGTCATCGTTCAGCTTGCCAGGCTTCGGGATGAGCACGAGCCTTTGCTGTTCTGTGCGTCTATTTAGCCATGAATCTGTTGTACACTTATGCAAATAGCTTCGGGTAATCCTTCACAATGGCATGCAGAGCTGAATTGCGAATGCCATCTGGTCCGGGAGCCTTGGCCTACGCGCTCAGGACTTCCTCTTCTCGCCCGCTCGCCCGCAGTCAAGCTGGGTAGCCTGGTAAGCTTACACATAACCATCTGGAGGGCTGAGCCGAACGGTTCATGGTCAGCCGCATCGCAGAGGTCCTGGGAGCACTTATTTATGCTTGCCCTAATCGCCACCTTGAGGACCTTTTTTCCTCGCTCTGTAGCGGTACTCGCTGTAGGTGAGCAAGTGAGTTACTCCCCAAATAACTGTTTCTGGCTACTGTTTGATTCTTCAACCCTTTTCATCTTGCTGGTTCTACTTTGCTTCCCATCGAGGCTCGCTCAGTCCGGGCATCTCTTTGGAGTGGCCATTTCCTTATCATCTTCACCGAAGGTGAATATTAGCCCATTTACTTTCGACGGCGCTGACATCGGGTGCGTCTCAATGCTGGTCGCAGGCGGCTAGTTAAAGACGTTCTGATTCATCAAATAGAAATTTAACAAAAGCTTCTCCTCGGCTCTCTCTACCGCTAAAGCTTGGGCAGACCTTGGCGCCTTTATGCATTTTTTCAATTTCTATGTGATACTAGTTTTCTTGTACTATTTCAACGATTTTCTGAATCTCCCTAGCCGCTTCATGAACCATAACTTGGCGATACACCTTCTTAACATCGGCAGTCAGGGCATACCTGTGCAGCCGGAAGCGGAGTAGAGTGGAGAACAACTCCTCTTGAATGGTCATTCCAATCATTAGAACAACGCGAAGTTTTGTGGACGTACTCTGGGGCATTAAAACACATTGATGGGGATGACATAACGTGGAGTGAAAGGAATTTTATTGTCTGTAGGCGACATGTGACCTAGGGCGAGGTATTCTTCCATGAATTTCAAGTAAATGGCTTTCATGTTAGGCTCTCGAGACAACCTTCTCTCAAGCGACAAAAAACGCCGTTTTGCAAACTCGAAGGAGTCTTCACACAACTTGTGCTCAGGCGATAGAATTTTCTTTGGAGATGTCATTTCCTCCAGTGACCAAAGCTTCTGTGGTGTGTTCTCAATCGATACTAAGGGTTCTTCACTACAACTAAAACTATTTACAACTTGTTTAAGGACTGCATATTTGTATCTGGCCGAGACATCCCAACCAAGAACGAGATTTTGCAGAGTTGGATAGTCAGGACCTTGTCTAATTTCACCAACAGCTAGCAATTCGAAAACTGATTCGGCTCCTATTAGCATATCAATTTTTTGGGCCTTGTTGAAGTAGGGGTCTGCTAACGGTAGGTTCTTTAGGATCTTCCAATCACTGACGTTCACCGATTAATCAGGTTGATAACCGGAGATCGATTTCAAGATCCAGAAATCGAAGGAGAACTCACTACCATTTATTCGCGACTTCACCAGTTTTCTTAACTTGAGAATTGGACTCGCCAATACCAAGTAAGTTTATGCACGACTCCTCTCCACGGATCTGCAAGCAGTTAGCCAGTTCTTCCGTAATAAAATTAGTTTGGGACCCAGAGTCCAGCAGTGCTCGGGCTAACACGTAGTCACCGCTCTTTGTTCGGACACTTACGATCGACGTAGCCAAAAACATCCTATCCAATGACGTGGCAAGCATAACATGTGACGTATAAGGCTGATCTTGGTTCAAAGGAGGAGAGATACTCTCTTGGGGTGGTGGCAACGCTAAACTCTTCTCAGGACCTTATCTGTGGAGCAGAGTATGATTCGATCGGTCTTTGCCTTCTTTGCCTTTACCTTTGGAAACAGTATGGCCCTTTCGCAGATAATTGATGCATAAGGAGGCAGACTTAACAAACTCGAACCCTTGCAATACAGAGAGACGTCCAAATGGACTGCAATTCATTCATATATGATCAGCTGCATTGCAATAGCTCCAAGTTTGCTGAGGCTTGATGTTGGAGCCGGAACACGAAAAGGAGCTACGGTTATGCTGCTTGCTCGACACCTATTTGTCTTGCTTCGGCTTTTTCCATTCTTCAGCAGATAGGTGCTGATAGCGGTGACTTAACATTTTCTCAAAATCGGACCAAAGCGGCAAAGTCTCATAATCGAACTGTCCCTCCCATTTTTGTTTGGTCACTGGGTCGACTCGATTCAATAGCAAATATATTAACATTGCAACCACAGGAACACTAACTGGGGCAAGTTCAAGTAGGTAATCACGGCCAGGCTCGCCGCTTATCCGGGCACAGTAGAATCTGCGGAGGACATAGAAAGGTGCTTAGAGACCCTCTCCAAGGAGCTTCTAGACGCGTATCACGCATCATGCCCGACATCAGAAATGAGGAAACGGACCAAGCCACCATGGTGGAACAGGGACCTTTCACTCCGACGCAATAAACTCAAGGAATTCTTCAAAATCGCCAAGACGGCGAAATATAAGATTATCAATGAGGAATACAAAGCCCTACTTAGGGACTACAAGAAGGAAATACGCAAGGCGCAGAGAAACTCTTGGAGAAACTTCTGCTCCAACAGAGAGACTGCCCCAGAAACGGCTAGACTCAGGAAGCTGCTATCGAAGCAGCCAACCATACAGAGCCAGCTGAAACGCGATAATGGACAGTGGACTGAGGGCAGCGAAGAGGCCCTAACAGCACTAATGCAAGCCCACTTCCCAGGATGCACTGAGGTACCCGATGCCAATAAGCATCAGGACCTAACAACTGGAGAAGCGCATCTCCCAATAGATTTGATTTCCTCTAGAAGAATCCACTGGGCTATAGACTCCTTTAAGGGGGTAAAAACACCTGGACTAGATGGAATATTCCCAGCCATGCTACAGGTGACCAAAGGTAATCCCATGCCTACACTCTATATACAATGCAAAACCTCTCGGATTGTCTTCCTGCCTACAGCAGGAAAGTGCAGCCGTGTGAGTCCCAAGGATTATAGACCGATAAGCCTCACCTCTTTTCTACTCAAGACGCTAGAAAAACTGCTGGACCTATACATCAGAAACGATGTGGGGACTACTGTCGACCAACCAGCACGCCTACACGAAGGGGAAATCGGTGGAGACGGCACTACATTCACTAGTAGCCATCGAGAGGGCCAAACACAATAAGGAATATGCTCTCGGAGTGTTTGTGGACACATCCGGAGCATTTAACAATGTTGGCACAAGCGCAATAATGGATCGCCTAGAAGCGAACAACACGGCCCCCGACATCAACTCGTGGATAAGAAATCTTCTGAGCTGCCGACGGGTACATTCCGATTGGGTAACCGCAAGGTGGAGTCCTATCACCTCTCCTATGAAATCTGGTGGTAGATGACCTCATCAAGAGATTCGAAAGGAAAGCACCAAAGAATACAGCCTATGCAGATGACATAAGCATAATTATCAAGGGAATATGTCCATCGACCGTCAGCTCGATCATGGAATCAACGCTCAGGGAGATATGTGAGTGGGCGGACAAGGTAGGGCTCAATATCAACGCGGACAAGACGGACCTCATTCTCTTTAAATTAACACAACTAGATGCACATGGGGCCTTTCGCCCGGTCTAATGCACTGGGTCTACATGTCGGTGGTGCGTCCGACACTGCTGTATGGAGTCCTAGTGTGGTGGCAAGCCATAGAGAAGAAGACCTACTACAAGCTTATGGAGAGAACCCAGCGGCAGGCACTGCTCTGCATTACAGGGGCGCTGAGGTCAACCCCCACAAAAGCACTCGAGACAATAATCGGAATTGATCCCCTAGTTATCCATGCGCAACTGACAGCAGGAAAAGTGGCACAACGCCTGGTTGTATCAGGTAATATGTCGCTAAAAGGATTTGGGCACAGTTCAATTGGCCGAGACATGAGCAGTACATCTGACTACATGATACCAAGAACGTGCCCGGATGCAAAAACTACAACATTCATGGGACCTAATGATTGGAAAGCAGGTCTGGACCATGCTCAACACCTTAATATTTACACCGACGGCTCCAAGATGGAAGGAGGAGTTGGAGCGGGCATATACTGTACGGACCCTGAAATGAGGCTGTCGTATAAGCTACCAAGTCAATGCAGCATATTCTAAGCGGAAGTATTCGCCATCGATAAAGCGGCAGAGCTTGCGCAGAGCATAAACCGTCTATATGAGGCGGTCAATTTGTTCGTAGACAGTCAAACGGCGATAAGATCCATGCAATCGTCAACGGTCAGTTCCAAAAGTGTACTGGCAAGCAGGGAGGCACTAAATATCCTGAGCACGACTAATTCAGTGAGGGTCTACTGGTTTCCTAGCCACCAGTGCATCGATGGTAACGAAACCGCGGACGAACTTGCAAAGGAAGGCGTCGGACTGGCGAGAGAAAGAACAGAAAACGTTCCGGTCTCCCTAAGAAGGCTCCAAAGTGAGCTAGAGGGACAGGCTTACGAAACTGCAAGAAGCAGATGAAGGAGAAATTCCACTACCTGTAAAATATCAAGGATCATGTGCAAAGAGCGCAAAGATAAACTAAGTTACTACGTGCTGCATCTTCCACGGAAAGACTGCAGACTGTTAGTAGGAATCCTCACAGGTCACTGCCTCACCGCAGCGCATGCCGTCAAGCTGGGCATCACCGAAAACGTCAACTGCCGGAAATGCGATAAATTTGGGGCAACCGAAACCCTGGAGCATCTCATTTGCAAATGTCCGGCTCTAACAAGGTCAAGAGTACGACACCTAGGCGCTCCGTCTCTGGTGTCACTGGAAGATGCCTCCAAGAGAAACTCAGGCGAACTACTTGCCTTCGCTAAAGCCACCTCGATCCTCAAGGACTTCGAAGCCCGCAGTAACAATTCATAGGTCCACCCCAGAACAACCTGGGCAACTAAGGGCCATACTGGCCTATGCTTGGCCCCCTGAGGGCCGCCCGACTAACCTAACCTAATCTATCAACATTGCGTTCGAAATTTTTGTATAATCTCCTATCGGTAAAAGCGAGCCGCAAATTGATGAAACAGTATCGATAAGGTTTCGCAAGGAGGATGTGGACTGATGCGATATTTTCGGGAGACTGAACAATGTTAATATATTATTCATTAAGATTAGGCATTCGTTATCGTAAGCCTTTTTAAAGCTGACCATTGCCTTCTCGTAATTGCTTTCGCTGTTGTTCTTGGATCCTCCGTACTACTATTGCTTGCTGGGCGAAGCTTATGGCATCAGCAACAACAAATGAGGCCGTCTGACACCAATGTTTATGGTTTGCGGCTCTCTTTCTGCATAGCTCCCTTAATCGATGTTTCACGCTCTTTTCTGTATACATCGGGATGGATTTCTTCGATATTGTATTCTTCGGCCATAAGCTATATCAAGTATTCCGCAAGGATCGAGATCTTAAAAAAACTCAATGCTCTAGAGGTGGAGGCGTTCTGCTGTGCGGCCTAGTCTGAGATGCACATCTGTCCGGCTTCGGAATGAGGACTGTCTTCTGGATCAACTTTGCGTGTCTATTGCTTAACTCTCGGAAACTACATTTCTGATGGTTTCTTATATAGGCCAATGCTTTAAAAATTCGAAGTTTTTATTGTTTGCGGATGATTTAAAAATATTCAAGTCTGTTAGTTAGAGTTGGGAATTGGTGTTCTCGTAACATGCTGCCATTGAACCTTGCTAAATGCTTCTCTGTTACTTACAGCAAGCGGTTCAATACCTCGATTTTTCCCTATTCAATTCAATCTAGATTTGGGTGTTATGTTTGATGCCAAATTTCTCTTCATTGAGCATATTAACTAAATCGTTCCCAAGGCGTATGCAATGTGTGGCTTTTAAAGAAGTAATGCGGCTCAATTTGCTGACACCAAACTCAGCCTTTTTTTTACATTTGTCAGGGCCAAGTTGGAGTATGCATCATTTATTTGGAACCCTACGGGATCCATACACTCAAACAAAATTGAACGCATCCAGAAAAAATTCTTGTCGTTGCCCTTTTTTGCTGCAGTTTGTAGAACAAACTATGCCTCAAAGGAGCCCATTACAAGAGCTTTAATTTTTATTAACAAATTGCCACGTAACATGCGAATGGACCCAACTACTCCAAAACACTTAGTTAAAAAGGCATTGTACTTATATTTAGCCTCTATTGTAATTACTAAGTAACCAGTTAAGGATTCTTTCTGTTTGTGAAATAAATAAATAAATAATATATATTCAGAATGACTTCTTCCATTTTAAATAAATTTACTTTGACCTGCGACCGACTCAGTTACTTCGAGTCCAAATTCTGCAATCCAGCAGAACCACGTCCATCTCAGTATACGTGCAAGGTTCATCGTGACCAATTCCGAGCGCTGTTCGAAAAGGTCGAGAAAGAGTACGAAGCTCGTTCAGACTTATTTCAGTTGGTTTCGAGGGCCCGGCGGCTCTCTTCAGGAAAAATACGACTATTCATATTTTATTTATGAAAGGTGATACGCCCAACTAATGGAACAGACCGAAACGATCTCTGCTAAGGCAGCTCCGGTCCAACCTATTCCACCACAAAATTCCGTTCCGTCTGGCTGTCGGCTTCCTCCGTGCGATACGGAAGTTTTCTCTGGCGATTATCTTCGCTGGCCGACTTTCCGAGATCTTTTCACAGCAGTCTATATAGACAATCCTGCGTTGACACCGGTTGAAAAGCTATTGTTTCGAAATGCCAAGAAAAGTGGTGAAGCTAATTCCATAGTTTCCAATTCGCCACTCACCAACGATGGTTTCCGCTCAGCCTGGAGAAACTTAACTGAGCGTTTCGAAAAGAAGCGATCGTTGGTGAACAGCCATCTAAAAAGGTTACTAAACATGCAGTCCGTCGTACATGAATATTCGGCAACCCTTAAGGAGCTGCAAGCTACTGTCCTAAATTGCCTTACATCTCTAAATACATCCGGCCTTTCTACTGAAAACTGGGATTATCTCCTGGTCTATTTGTGCTCCACGAAGCTTCAAAAACTGATGCACGTCGCTCAAAGCCCTAAACAATTCCTACGTGTTTTTTCTTACCGAGTGCCCCTACAGGTTGAAGCCGCCCCCCGCGTGCGTGCCTTTTGGCCAATGGCCGGTGATAGCTGCCGTTACCCTCCTGATGCTCTTGGAGAGCAGCTCTGGCCATCAAAGTTTTGCCCTCATCAACCATTCCTTGCCGGCTAGTGTTTTGAAGTGGTCATGAAATTTCGTCTGGACAGAGTTAAGAGAAACCTGGATGTCTAATGTAGCTGAGTTGTCTTCTGACCCTTTTCTGGCCAGCTCATAGGGATTTTCATTGCCGGCGATGTCGGATAGGGCCCACACTATCCCTGTTGCCCTCTGTCAATCTGTTGAGTGCCTCCTTGCATCTGGCCACTAGTGTAGAGGTTGTCTTTGCTGTCGCTGACTCTAGGAGGTGGAAATACCATTCCATCTTCCATTTTTTGGCGAAGATCCCGGCCCCTGCCCCTCAGCTCATCTTTGAGCCGTCGGTGTAGAGCGATACCTCATCCGGCTCGGATACGCTTCCTCTACTCCACTCTTCCCTTGTGAGATATGTTGTAGTGTATTAGTGTAGTGCTTCCGAAGCGTAGTTCAGTCGTCATATAGTCTGTGTTCTTTGCGATTCGGGAGATCTCATCTAGGATCTTACAGTGCCTGATGTCGTACTTCTTCCAGCTATGACCGGCCTTTTCTCTTACAGCACTTTTGGGCTACTGTGTTCCTGATGAAATACTCTATTGGTTTTTGGTAGAATGGCATTCAGAGCTGCCGCGGGGCATGATCTTTGTGCCCTTGTGGCCCCCGCGCAAGCCGATCTCTGTATCCGAGTGAGCTTTTTGATGTTATAAGCCCTAGTTGGATCTGGCCACCAAACTAGTGCTGCGTATGTGAGTATGGGTCTTACCACCGCCGTGTAGAGCCATATTATTGTCTTGGAGTGGATGCCCCAGGCTTTCCCGAACATCTTCCCACAGAAGTAGAATGCTATACTTTTTATCTTCACTTTTTCATTTATGTTTTGTTTCCAAGACAGTTTCGTATCCAGTATCCAGTCCAGATACATCGCTTGTTGTGATAACTGTAATTCTGTACCATCTATCGTTGGGTTTCTGAATCTGGGGAACTTTCTCCCGTTTTGTTTGGGTTGATGCCCAGTCCACAGGCGTTTGGCCATGAATTGAGTTTAATCAGCGCCCTTGTCATAAGTATGCTGACAACATCGGAGAATGGTCCTGAAGTGAGTATGACTACGTCATCTGCGTATGCTACCACTTTAACTCCTTTGGTATTGAGTGCTCTCAATATGTCGGCCATATTGATTAGCCACAGCAGTGGAGACAGAACTCCAATCTAAATCCACTAATCTTTTCTTGACCGTATCCGAGTGGTCGCTGCATCACTACTTCTAGTCTTCTTCAGCCGCTTTGGTTGCTAAAAGACATTCCGACCCGGTCTCAGAGTAGAACTCTGGAGAATAATGCAGTAAAGATTATTTTAATGTTAATTTACTTAATATTTACAAAATTCCAAAATAAATACATGCCACGCCGGGTCTAGTCGCTCTGGAATACCGTCATTTGGGGTCGGGTTCGTCCTTCTCGCCTGAGTCGTCAACGCTTGCAGGCCAGAGAAAAATCGCTGGTTCCCGAAAGTTCTTTTGAAGATAACGATAACTTGGAAACCCTTTAGTCATGCACAAGAAATGGACTTTCAGTCATTCACGAGCGCGAGAGAGGGATCTTTAACTCGAGAATCTTTCAGTCATTCACGAGAAAAAAGATAGACACTTAACGGGGTACCTTTCAGTCATTCACGAGAGCGAGAGATACTTAACTCGGGACCACTCAGACATCCACGCGAGAGAGATAGGCTACCAACTACTACTAACTACAATGTATAAAGCGAACCAGATCGAATGATTCGGTCCTGCCAAAAGTCGCTTCGCTGCTGACTATTGGAGAATTACCCTAACAATCGCGGCAGTACCTGGATCTTCTGGGCCCCTGGCCCTCCGCCAGCGAAGAACTTGCCGCATTAGTATTAGGACCCTTATGTCCTAATATTTTCTTTTATTTATTTTCTATAAATCTATTTGTGAGCGTTTGCTCATCACAAATATCTATTGGTTACCAAGATATTGGCCGTTGAATTTATATCGATATTTTTTCGAAAATAGTGTTAAATTGGAAATATATAGAAATAAATCGAATCAAAAGAAATATAATTATAGATTTTTCCAAATTTTGAAAACCTAACTTGGAAAGCAAGAACATGTAACGAACACACTCATTGAGCGTTGTCCACCTCAACACACTCTGTCTACTATTTGACCGGCAGGCTTAGGGAAAATGGGTGTAAACTAACTAATAACTGTAGACAGAGATACGATAGCAAAATATACGACAACCTAACGGCTAAAAATCAGGCAAGAAGGTGTACCTATTGATCATTCTATACCCACCAATGAAATCCATTCGGACTCCAGTCTTTCAAAACCGCTGCTTTACATACCCCTAGGTGTCCAAAAAGACATCAAATTTATTCATATAATTAACCAAAAAGTTAATATTACAATACATTTTCTACATCTAATCCTTAAAACCTAAAAAAGGACGGTATTTACTTTACTTAACCACACTAAATTATTAATTATATTCCGATATTTTAACTTATTACTCTGTGGCGATTTTATGTCTGATGACTTTTTATGACTGATGACTGTTGATGAGTGCTGTATGTATTAATTTAGATTGCGGAGAACCGTATATATATATATATTTTTTTTTTTTGTCAGACTTCCCCAAAAAGTATGCTAAATTTGAATCGTAGTTGTTAAGTCGCGACAATAATTACGACAATACCAGTATTTGTAGAATTTGTAATTCGTCAGACTCAGCAATATCATATAAAGCCACAATAAGGAAAAGGTACAGGTCAAGCGCATATGTATATTCTGTTGACGACGATGAAGTGAAATGGGGCAATCGTATCATTTCCGCATATTCAATAAGCAACACAGCAATCTATCTTTTTCACACTAAAAGCACAATCAAAAACCGACAGGAAAAGTTCCGTAACTCTTGGGAACCTTCCTGGACGCTCAAAGTTTCTAAAAAGATCCATTTGCCAGACCTCAGTTTCTAGTAAATCCTCCAAGTATATTGAACATTTGATAATTTCTTCGACCACTAACGGTTGCGTATCCAGCTATCAATCGAATAAAACACTCCCATCGGTCAGGAATTACACAAGATTCAATATGACTAACAAGGAGGAGCAAGAAGTCACAGAGGCGTTAAACTTGCAGAAACAGATCAGCCAAGAGATCTCGAAAATTATCCGCACTTTCAAGAAAGATTCAGAGGAAAGAAAGCTTAATCCAACCCACTATCAATCAAAGTTGGCCGCAATCGATGAAGTGAGGAATCGATTTGCGGATCATGATCGTAATATTCTTGAGAAATATAGGTTGGGTTAGGTTAGGTTAATCGGGCAGCACTCGGGGGCTAAGCATAGACCAGTATGGCCCTTAGTTGCCCGGGTTGTACTGGGGTGGACCTATGAATTGTTACTGCGGGTTTCGAAGTCCTTGAGGATCGAGGTGGCTTTAGCGAAGGCAAGTAGTTCGCCTGAGTTTCTCTTGGAGGCATCTTTCAGCGACATCAGAGACGGAGCGCCTAGGTGTCGTACTCTTGACCTTGTTAGAGCCGGACATTTGAAAATGAGATGCTCCAGGGTTTCGGTTTCTCCAAATTCATCACAATTACGGCAGTTGGCGTTTTCGGTGATGTTCAGCTTAACGGCATGCGCCGCGGTGAGGCAGTGACCTGTGAGGATTTCTACTAACAGTCTGCAATCTTTCCGTGGAAGATGCAGCACGTAGTAACTTAGTTTATCTTTGCGCTCTTTGCACATGATCCTTGATATTCTACAGGTAGTGGAATTTCTCCTCCACCTGCTCTTTGCTCTTTCGTTAGCTTGTCCCTCTAGCTCATTTTGGAGCGTTCTTAGGGATACCGGAACGTTTTCTGTTCTTTCTCTCGCCAGTCCGACGCCTTCCTTTGCAAGTTCGTCCGCGGTTTCGTTACCATCGATGCACTGGTGGCTAGGAAACCAGTAGACCCTCACTGAATTAGTCGTGCTCAGGATATTTAGTGCCTCCCTGCTTGCCAGTACACTTTTGGAACTGACCGTTGACGATTGCATGGATCTTATCGCAGCTGACTGTCTACGAACAAATTGACCGCGACATATGGACGTTTTATGCTCTGCGCAAGATCTGCCGCTTTACCGATGGCGACTACTTCCGCCTGGAATATGCTGCATTGACTTGGTAGCTTATACGACAGCCTTATTTCAGGGTCCGCGCAGTGTATGCCCGCTCCAACTCTTCTTCCATCTTGGAGCCGTCGGTGTAAATATTAAGGTGTTGAGCATGGTCCAGACCTGTTTTCCAGTCATTAGGTCCCATGAATGTTGTAGTTTTTACATCCGGGCACGTTCTTGGTATCATGTAGTCAGATGTACTGCTCATGTCTCGGCCAATTGAACTGTGCCCAAATCCTTTTAGCGACATATTACCTGATACAACCAGACGTTGTGCCACTTTTCCTGCTGTCAGTTGCGCATGGATATCTAGGGGATTAATTCCGATTACACAGTGAGGCACGATTTTTGCGTTCTGAATGAACGAACACTTTTCTTATAGATTTTTGCACGCTGAATCCGAATCTATAATTAGAATTTTTCTATCACGTCAGATTGCGAAAAATAAGGTTTTTAGCCTACTTCAGAGTGATATAACTTGGAAACAGAAGGTGCTAGAAACTTCGTTCTTCTCGGAAAATACGGCGAAATACTTCTAGAATGATGTCCATGTGGTCATTTGTTGAACAATAAGCTGCCAGGAGGCGCTTCTTTCCGCTCTCCAGCATCACCACAGTCAGGTCGCCAGAGCTGTAATGAGACTTAAGGTTAGGTTCTATTAATGCTTACCGATGGTGAGTAGAAGAGGTTGTAATTAGAGAACTTTAGCCCGCAACTAAATTGCCCGAGGCAATCCATGGCTCTTGCACCAAAGCAATGTCGGCGGACCCTTGCTTCATGACTATGAGGAGTTCCGCCGAGGCGACCTTACTTTTATGAAGGTTGAGCTGCAGCACCCTTAGCGTGATGGGTACCTTGCTACCTCCCGACGGGTTGACTATAACTGTCAGCTCACCGTCCTCCTTTAGGGTTTCGTCCAGCGTCATTTCCTGGGCGGCGTCTATGATGGTGTCCAGACCTAAGTCCTTCTCCACCTCGCCAGCCTGCAGGGTGTGCCCATCTTTATCCCCGGGATGGCGCTTTTTGAGGCGTAGGTAGACGCTACCCATACCCCACACCATCTTCCCGTATCTGGGATATAAGATGTTCTCCGCCTCCTTATTAATCTGGAGGACTGCACATTGGCCGCCCTTGCGACATGCAGTACCTTCCAGTCTGTGGTCGGTATGTCTGGGTTCTGTTGCTGTAGCAGCTTCAGCGCCCGATCGCCTTGGATAGCAATGGGGAAGAGTACCTTCGCCTTCGGTATGGATGGGATTAATCCACCCTGTCCACCACCTCCAGTTGGTCCCCCTCCTACGGTGCTTCCATATGGCTAACCGTTTGCGTCAGCCACTTCCGAGTCTGGTCGTCCATACACTTCAGGATTTTGACCCCATTCAGCCACCCCGCACCATCAAATGTTGGCATGGGGGCCTTGGAGTCATCCTCCATCCGCGTAAACAGCGCTTCGACGAGTCGCGTGTGAACAATTTTCCACCGCGCCTCTGTCATTTTTCCATTATCGTCGCTGCGGTCGATGAGTGCCACGATCAGATGTCGTTTGATCACCTCACTGACCTTCAGCTCCTTCTTGAGGGGCTTCTTCGCGCTGGGTGGGGGGNGAGGGGGGGGGGGGGGGGGGGGGGCTGCCTGCTTGGGCTGCGTGCCCGCCGGAGCTCTTCTAGAGGCACTCTCAGCGGGGCGCTGCCTTTTGCTGGCAAGCATCTCCTCGACCTTGTTGGCGAATCCACCTGTAGACGCCATGTAAGGAAGTTTGGCGTAATGAAGTCGGCCCTCTTCGCTCCTTTTCTCAGCCCAGGCTAACGTTGCCTTCTCCTCTTGGAAGAGGGCTGCTAAGCTCTGAAGCTGGCTCTGGATCGCAAGAGCTGCCTTATAAGTCGCCTTGGCCTTCATCCCCTCGCTTGACCGCTTCGGCCCGTCCCTGCGCGGGGAGCTGGTGCCTGGTTTGGGCGAACGGAGAAGAATCTCTTCCACCTCTTTCGAGAGCCGCACGCTCTCCAGGTCCGAGTCTGTATCGACGACGGTACCCGTGCGGCGAAGCTTGCTCTGAATAGTGGTGGTGGCAGTAGCATTACAACTAACCTGACCTGCTCCCGTCAAGCTAGAGGAATATAGGAATAGAGAAATATAGGACCTCAGAATATTTGAACTTCTATAAAGACTGTCAAAAGTCATATAACAAGTATAGAAACGTCATAACCGACGCAATGGCTCAAACTACGAGCCATGCCTAGGGGAACACAGACGCTGCCAGCATACAGCAGCCTGTGAAAAGCGATAGCTGATTCGATTATCAATCAATGAAAGAACTTATAGAGACCGAAAAGACCGTATCCAGTGATTTTATAAAATCACTATGGTTACAATCCCAAGAAATCCACTTCTCGGTTTATGAAGAATACGAGGACCTGGTCAAGGCAGGATATGACATGAAGTCTTTTCTACGAATAGAAAGGGACATTCAATTATTAAAATATGGTATCTCAAAACCACCGTAACTGGAGAGGCAGAAAGGTTGATAAGACATTTCGATCTCAAGGAACGTCAACTGTTTTAGTAGCGACCACGAGGCAAAGGAATGCCGAGGCCGAATGTGTTTTAAATGCGAAAAAAAAACACCATACATTGCCACATCTTGAAACTACATCAGGAGCAGCATCCGAACCAAAATCTGCGTCTGTAGGTGCATCAAGTAACAAGAGTTACAATCTGCTGGCCACACCCAAAGTATCAGTGAAAGGAAGCAATGGTCAGGTAGCGACCTTCAGAGCTTTGCTTGATTCAGGATCACAAATAAACTGGCGTCAATGCTGTCACTAAAACTTCACGGTACTTCATTACGTATCGAAGGTATTGAAGGAAATCCAAAAACTAGCCAAGACAGATTTAATGTGCTCATGAAATCAATGCACAACAATTTTGCTCAACAAATCGAAGCCTTTGTGTTACCACACATTATAGCTGATCAACCAGCTCATCAGCTAGATTCGACAGACCTACGACTCCTTTAAAATATTGACCTGGCAGACGCAAACTTCGACAAGCCTGGAAAGATTGACATGCTCACCGGAACTGAGCACTACTATTCACTACTTCTGCCAAATCAGGTGGCCCAATCCTTTAAAATACAAAATTAGGTTGGACTGTCGCCGGAAAAGTAGCTGCAGAACACACTCCATCAGCAATTTATGCAATTTGTACTACAGATGAACAAATGGACACATTGTTGGAACGATTTTGGACGCTGAAGAACTTAGAAACCGACATAAAACCTCAATCACCAATAGAAGCGCATTGCGAAAAACACTTCGTAGGGAATCTTCAAGTCGCAGAAGATGGAAGGTTCATTGTAAAACTCCCGTTTTCCGTACAATGATCAGCAGAAAATTGCATCGCAGAAAATTGCAACCAACAGGTTCCTGGCACTAGAGCGCAGAATGTCACCTGAAGTCTGGAAAGGGTACGTAGAGTTTATGGAGCAATATAAAGGACTTGGACACTTGAAAGAAGTGCATCCAAAAAACATACCTTCGGATCATT
Organism: Drosophila punjabiensis; assembly: GCA_008042585.1. Taxonomy (NCBI): domain Eukaryota; kingdom Metazoa; phylum Arthropoda; class Insecta; order Diptera; family Drosophilidae; genus Drosophila; species Drosophila punjabiensis. The sequence goes on along the minus strand of VNJR01004534.1, from coordinate 7,344 downwards.
ATTTTCTTGCTACGCTTTCGTTCTCACAAGTACGTATTTACAGCCGATATAGAGAGAATGTATCGCCAGGTATGGATAAGCCCTGAGAATCAATTTCATCAATCGTCTGGCGAAAGAACCCATTAGATGAACTAAAATATTATCGACTTAAAACCGTAACATATGGTGCAACATCAGCCCCGTTCCTAGCCACCAAATGTTTGGACTACTTGGCTGAAAGGGCCAGAAAACATTTACCGCTTGGATCATTAGTCCTCAAGCATGACTTTCACGTCGACGACTGTCTCACAGGGGCAAAAAGCATCCCAGAAGCAGTTCAAATACAACAATAACTGAACAAAATACTGCTACCATCCGGACTCAAGCTCCGTAACTGGTGCTCCAACAATAACAAGTTGTGCCTTAAATTCCAAAAGAAGACATTGTTAACCACGTCAAATTAGACGAAACACTTTAACACTACAATGTTTGCTTTTGTACCACATAAAGACCAATTACGTGGGCCATCCCAAAAAATTGAAGCGTCAATCATCACCAAACGAGTGGTAAGCTCAAAAGCGTCACAGATATTTGATCCACTTGTACTATTTGCCCCCTTTGTGGTAAAAGCCAAGCTATTTATGCAAAACCTGTGGGAACTAAAGATGGGCTGGGACGACAATCTTCCTCAACTGCTTTAAAATGAGTGGAAAAGCTTGCGACGCATCACGTCGCAACAATTAAACACAAAGCAAAGAAAACACGAACACCAAACTGCGAAATTCAAATAAGGGCGGGCGCGGGAAAAATCACACCGTCCCAGGAAATACGGGCACAATGTTGCCATACGGCAACGCCGGCGTAGAAATAGCGCGCTTACCCCTGAACAGCTGTTAATGATCGAGTTAATATGACCGATCTCGCAGCACCATCACCTATCGACCATCGGAAACAATCGATTATCGATCCTCGGAAAACAGCTGTCAGCCGCCTAAATAAAGCGACTCACCAACCAGTGGGACTTTACTTTTGCGGAGCAGCCGAGCAGACAACTGGTAAGTGAACTAGTAGTACTAACCCGAAATAAAGTAGTAGAATAAGGTTTGACCCTGGTTGGCGGACCTTAATAGCTAAGACTAATATGAAAAGGTGTGGGTAGCAGTGGGACTAGGTCAGGCCCTGGTTGGCAGGCCTAGAAGAGAAGACGGAAGGAGCGGAGTTCAGCCCTTGTTGGCGGGCTTCGCATAGCAGGCTAGGTGTGGGACGAGGTCTGGCCCTGGATGGCAGATCACGAATAGGCGAGAAGCAGAGTTCGGCCCTAGTTGGCGGACTTCGCATAGCAAGCGTAGGAGGGGACAAGACCCGGCCCCGGTTGGCGGATCTTGGTAGACATAGGGTAGCAGTGAAGCCTTGGGGAACGGTGCGAGCTTAGGCAACGACGGTCGCTCCTTCGAAAGACGCCAGCTGGACCCACCGACCGTGACCACGATGACGGCCAGCCCGCGACCGGTCACGCGCCCTACGCGTCGTCACAACTCCCTACGGTATTAATACGTCGACGACACTGCGCCACGCGCAGTCACGTTGCCCAGATAGGGTATCCTCAAGCCAACTCAACGCACACTCGTCGCGAAGTCGCACCACCCGAACAGGGAATCATCAAGCCGACTCGGCGCACACTCTTTGCGAAGTCTTAACAAGCACACAAAGTGCCGTCAAGCCGACTACACACACAGTCGCACCACCCGAACAGGGTATCCTCAAGCCGACTCACCGCACACTCGTCGCGAAGTCGCATCACTCCCACGGAGTACGGCCAAGCCGACCACCGCGCACATATCGTGCTGTCATATCGCTCACCGAGGGCATCAACAAGTCGACCAAAGCGTCCATATCGCGCTGTCGCATCGCTCACTGAGGGAATCAACAAGTCGACCAAACGCGCTTGTATCGCGTTGTCGCATCGCTCACCGAGGGCATCAACAAGTCGACCAAAAAGCGCACATATCGCGCCGTTGCAGCACCCGCATAGAGTATCATCAAGCCGACTTCACACAGTCGCAACACCCAAGCAAGGGATATCAGGCAGCAGTCAACCAGCTATTCACCAACGGAGCCCAGTCGCACGGACATACCCGCATCCAGGGTAACAGCGAGACGCTCCAGCAACGACGCGGGATTGTAGCTACGATATTTTCTCTCCACAGGGTTTTCTTTATACAAATACCAATAAAGCTAACATCCAGTTATACCATACTCTCTGCCTTGATTACTGGTTGTTTTGGGACACGAGGGGCTTGGACATATACGAACCCCGACCCCGGCGAGCTAGGCCGTGCAACCCCAAAAGAGGATCGTTACAATCTATCGTGCTGATCTGCAATCATTGAACAATTTGCAAATTGCAAGGCACACCTTTGAAGGGAAAGTGCCCGTTAACCAAGAAATATACACGTGTGTCGATGCATCAGAACAATCAAGTATCTGTCCGGCTGTTGTGCTCAAAGTCAGGAGTAGCACCAACAGAAAAAGAAACATTATCGCGCCTAGAACTATGCGCCGCAGTCTTGGCAACCCAAAAAGTGCGGAAAAACTTACGGATACGAAACTGCTCCTGGATATCTATGGTGAGATTCAATTGTGGTTCTGTTCTGGATAAACGCATCAGCGTCATCATTTTATACGTTGGTGGCAAATCACAATCACAAAAATTCAAGCTGTTTCTGACCAATCTCAATGGCGTCACGTGTAATCGGCTAACAATCCAGCAGATGTACTATCAAGGGCAATTGCTGCCAGTAAATTAGCGGAACACAACCTCCGCTATTCCTTAATGGAAATGTCTAATGTCTAAAGTACCAACAATCACCCCCAGCGATCTGGAACGTAAGTCTAAACAAGTTAGCCTGCCAACTTGTCAAGATGAGCTTGGCCGCATACTATATAATTGCAATAACAGCAACTCTTTCAATAAACTAAAACGTATTGTAGCTTATATGATGCGGTTCAGTAACAAGAAAAACAGATCACCCACAACCACACTGTGTGTCAGTGAATTGACTAATGCAAGGACCATCATCCTGCGGACCATTCAGCAAATTGACTTCAGTAGCGAGTACAAACAACTTTGTATCCACAAAACGGTATACAAAAAGAGCTGGATCGTGTCCCTTTCTCTTATAATCGGAAATTACGGATTGATTAGGGTCGGAGGTAGATTGAAAGAATCTAACCTTCCATATAACGCAAAGCATCAAAATTTGCTTCCATAAAACGATACTTTCGTGAAGATTCTGTTGCGAGAGATGCATGAAGAGAATATGCATTGCGTGGCTTAATTACTGAGAGCCATTGCCAGACAACAATATTGGATTCTGGATGATAAAACAATGGCAGCTGTGCCAACAATCAGTTAAAGGCCTTAGGAGAAGTATCTTCACCGACAGAGCTCAAGCGCAGATTACATTGGAATAAAAGGTTAGTGTAATTTAAATTCATACCGCCCCGAGCACCATCTTTTGGCGGCCTTTGGGAAGCTGCGGTAAAATCAGCGAAGCGGTTGCTGGTATCAGTCACAGCTACAGCTTCGTTAACATTTGAGGAGGTAAACACCGTAATCTTGGAAGTCGAAGCCATCCTCAACTCTCGACCCCTGACACCAGTGTCGTCTGACCCAACTGACACATCAGCTCTGACTCCTGATCATATTCTGATTGGTGAACCGTTGACGGCTGCTCCCGGTGCAAATCTCGTTTCACCCGGGAAAATGTTGGTAAAGAGATGGGAATTAGTGTCCAGACTAAAGAAAATGTTCTGGGATCAATGGTCTATGGAGTATTTACAAGAGCTCCAAATGCGGAATAAGTGGAAAACCATATCACTACACGGGAAGGAACGACTTTTAGTACTAGTCAAGGAAGGCAACGTACCGGTGATAGACATATCCCGGTAAGGACAACCATGTCCGAGTAGTAGATGTGAAGACTGCATCTGGGATCTTCAAACGACCAGTAACTCGACTTGCTCTGCTATTAAAAGAAAATGAAGCCATCAAACGTCCTCACAGCGCCATCGAAGATACGACGCCAGCTGAAGAAATGCCAAAACAATAGAGGAAGGTGTCAGCTCCGATTCTTCCGACGCTGCTGGCAAAGTTACTCATTCTGTCACTAGCAATGGGAAAACAAGCAAGTGTCACACATTTCGCGAGTCAGTCAGGAATATTCTATGAACGAATTGGGACCTCAAGAATGGTAATTTCAGAATAGAATATCATCGTGTACTGCGACTTGCAGCCATATTGGAGTGATATGGCAATATTGAACTCAAACACAAGTGTTCAGAATTACGAATCATCACCTGTTACTCTATATATGCGCATTTCAAACATTTAAACACCGAGTTACAATCCGGAAATGAGCTGATTAACCACTCGCGGCAGCGCAGACCACCACTGAATGTAGTCGGTAACCTTGCAAATACATTGTTTGGCGTGCTTGATTCCAAATACGCTGAAGATATGTCCAAGGACATAAATAATGTCAAATCCAACGGGGATGATGCTATTGAAAAATCAAACTTCAATTCTGGCTTCTTTTATCAATGTAGTGAGGAAAGGCAGTGTACTTACCGTACTTACCGACATTCGACTAGTGTCTCATAAGCAGCGGATGGATCAACTCGATCAGATTAGGGAGCATATCCCGCCGGATCAACAGCTGCCAGTATCATCCAATAATGTTATTTAACTGTATAGAATCATACATACCGAGGGAACAATCACTACGGACCATGTTTTCTTCAAAATATCACTACCGTTATTGTCCACGGCACAGCAAGTAGTTTTTAGCATCATCACCATCCCAGTATGGAAGAAAGGAAACTGGCATGAATTCAAGCTTAAAACAGAGATCATAGCCGTCAATGCCCATAGAGATCAATTCATGGAACTAACTAAGGACAAGCTTGAGCAATGTCTACAACTACCAAATGATGAGCACATATGCATCAATTACCAAGCTCGTTTAGCGTGGATAATCCATGTGAATTTCAGTGATTCAATAACAAGACTAAAACAATATGTGAGATGGTTCAATCGAAAGCCGATCTAATATGGTCAGCAACACATCAACGAAACAGATGGATGTTTGCAACCCACAGCCGAATCGAACTTCAAGCTCGAACTTATCACTCGCTTCAGGCTGCACTGCGCGCAACTCAAAAATCTGTGTTAGCACATTCAGCACTCAGCTCAGCGAGACAAAGGTTAGGTTAAGTTAAACGGGCGGCCCTCGTGGGGCCAAGCATAGGCCAGTATAGCCCTTAGTTGCCCGGGTTGTTCTGGGGGTGGACCTATGAATTGTTGCTGCGGGTTTCGGAGTCCTTGAGGATCGAGGTGGCTTTAGCGAAGGCCTGTTCGCCTGGCTTTCTCTTGGAGGCATCTTCCAGTGACGCCAGAGACGGAGCGCCTAGGTGTCGTGCTCCAGGGTTTCGGTTGCCCCAAATTCATCGCATTTCCGGCAGTTGGCGTTTTCGGTGATGCCCAGCTTGACTGCATGCGTCGCGGTGAGGCAGTGACCTGTGAGGATTCCTACTAACAGTCTGCAATCTTTCCGTGGAAGATGCAGCACGTAGTAACTTAGTTTATCTTTGCGCTCTTTGCACATGATCCTTGAAATTTTACAGGTAGTGGAATTTCTCCTCCATCTGCTTTTTGCTCTTTCGTTAGCTTGTCCCTTTAGCTCATTTTGGAGCGTTCTTAGGGATACCGGAACGTTTTCTCTTCTTTCACTCGTCAGTCCGACGCCTTCCTTTGCAAGTTTGTCCGCGGTTTCGTTACCATCGATACCCTGGTGGCTAGGAACCCAGTAGATCCTCACTGACTTAGTCGTGCTCAGGATATCCAGTGCCTCCCTGCTTGCCAGTACACTTTTGGAACTGACCGTTGACGATTGCATGGATCTTATCGCCGCTTGACTGTCTACGAACAAATTGACCGCGACATATGGACGTTTTATGCTCTGCGCAAGCTCTGCCGCTTTACCGATGGCCAATACTTCCGCTTAGAATATGCTGCATTGACTTGGTAGCTTATACGACAGCCTCATTTCAGGGTCCGTACAGTATATGCCCGCTCCAACTCCTCCTTCCATCTTGGAGCCATCGGTGTAAATATTAAGGTGTTAAGCATGGTCCTGACCTGTTTTCCAGTCATAAGATCCCATGAATGTTGTTGTTTTGACATCTGGGCACGTTCTTGGTATCATGTAGTCAGATATACTGCTCATGTCTCGGCCAATTGAACTGTGCCCAAATCCTTGTAGCGACATATTACCTGATAAAACCAGGCGTTGTGCCACCTTTCCTACTGTCAGTTGCGCATGGATATCTAGGGGATCAATTCCGATTATCGTCTCGAGTGCTTTTGTGGGGGTTGACCTCAGCGCCCCTGTAATGCAGAGCAGTGCCTGCTGCTGGGTTTTCTCCATAAGCTTGTAGTAGGTCTTATTCTCTATGGCTTGCCACCACACTAGGACTCCATACAGCAGTGTCGGACGCACCACCGATTTGTAGACCCAGTGCATTAGAGCGGGCGAAAGGCCCCATATGCTGCTAAGCAGCTTCTTAGATCCGTATAGCGCTATGGTGGCCTTTTTCACCCTCTCCATTACATTGGGTTTCCATGCCAGCTTGCTGTCTAGTACAGTGCCGAGGTATCTGACCTGTGTTGTCGGGGTCAGCCTAGTCGTGTTAATTTTTGGGGGGGATCCATCGCGGTACCTTGTATCTCTTGGTAAAGAGAATGAGGTCCGTCTTGTCCGCGTTGATATTGAGCCCTACCTTGTCCGCCCACTCACATATCTCCCTGAGCGTTGATTCCATGATCGAGCTAAGGGTCGATGGACATACTCCCGAGATAATTATGCTTATGTCATCCGCATAGGCTGTTATCTTTGGTGCTTTTCTGTCGAATCTCTTGATGAGGTCGTCTACCACCAGATTCCATAGGAGAGGTGATAGGACTCCACCTTGCGGCGTGCCCCTGTGCGCTCCTCTCACCATGGAGGCGGTGCCCCAATCGGAGTGTACCCGTCTGCAGCTCAGAAGATTTCTTATCCACGAGATGATGGCGGGGGGCGTGTTGGTCGCTTCTAGGCGATCCATTATTGCGTTTGGAGGTGAGGCCTTTCGGTCTGTAATCCTTGGGACTCACATGGCTGCACTTTCCTGCTTTAGGCAGGAAGACAATCCGAGAGGTTCTCCATTGGATAGGGATATAGCCCGTTCTTAGGCATGCTGAGTATATAGAGTGTAGCCATGGGGTGATCACTTCTTTGGTCACCTGTAGCATGGCTGGGAATATTC